>JALBCR010002801.1:0-146752 GCA_030710515.1 Abscondita cerata | reverse complement strand
GGAGGGGTTACGTATTGCTAGAATTGAACCTGAGACCTGACTAACTTTATTATGAGAGTAACTCGCTTATTTCGACACATGTTTAAATGTCAACAATATATTTATTATTTGTTTGCAACGTTTTAATAAATAATAACTAAATTAAATAAATATAAAAATGTTTGTCTAGATTATAATAAAACTCTACACAACAATTAGTTTTAAGCCAGATATTAAGAATTGAATTATGTTATTTTTACATTAAATCTATAGAAACGTAGATCGTTTTTAATTAAAACGACGTGTGGTAGAATTATAGTTGGATAAACGTAGGAAACTAACCGCCACTACGTTAGTGATTAGAGTGAAATATAAACTTGTGCCAGACGCAAAATCAGCAATTTCTGAATCCTGTTCCCAATTGATTGTAAACATGATTACTTTCGTAAAAACTGCAATTTTATTTTCCGCAATGTGTGATGCATATCGTCCCTCATTTATGAAGTAAACCCTCTAATTAAAATGAACAAAACCTTATAAAGTGACAGATGGTTAATGTTTGAGTTGTTCATTTTGTCAATTCAATTTTATGAAGTACACCCTAATATCAATAACTAGCTGAGTCATTTTTTTACATATCGAAGTATATCGAATTTTCTTGTTCTTTTTATATATTTAGTGATTTATAGGTGAGGTTGTTAATTATGTTTGATATACTGCTTATATGTGTCGCCGGAAACATAGTTTGTGAAAGCCTTGCTCTGTGATAAACTGGCGTTTGGTTCATTGATTGGCTATCGTCCGAGAACATGTATTAATGGTTTTAGATTTGTCTGCCAATCTGCTTGTACATGACATAAGATATTAGTTGCAAGTACTGTAACTAATTAAGTTTCTCTGTAGAACTAATAAGTTGTTTTTAGTTAATTAAGTATTGATTGAATCAGTTGTCAATCTCAGTTCATAATTTCCAATTAAGCTTTAAGCTATTAATATACAACATTTATTGTGATTGCTTTTGAAACTATTACTATTATTATCGAAAACTATTAATATGTCAATAGAATATTCCAATTTTTGTTTATTTGTGATTTGTTAAATTAACACAAGATTATTCAATTTTGTTCATATAAAGTGTCATCAAAAATATGGAGGATTGGGTGTGGTTTTATTAAAGTAAAATCTATTCTCGAAAAAATATGTAATGGAAGGTTGCTGCTTTATTTTTTGCAATCTTGTTGGTTTTTTTGGCGTTGATAATGGAAGTGGGTGAAGTTGCCTTAGTTTACTTGGTCAAAAATAAATTAGTGTTAGTTCACTTCCCAACACTAATACCCATTTAGTAGTTAATAATTAGTTTTAGTATAAAAGTGTTAAAACGGTTTTTTGTTATTGTTTTGTGGTAAACTTTTAAACACTTCTACAGCGCAAAAACGACAATTTTGAATGAAAAACGTAACATAAATAGGCGTTGCACCGTAGCTCAGTGAGAGGAGTTGGATCGTGAGATGGTTGCAAAATCGTCAATCATAATCTATAAATACGTCGAGATGAGAGAGCTCCAAACCAAGTCACGACGTTAAACAGCATTGAGAAAAACAGCCCTCATGGGTACTTTTCAGTTGACTCACCTTAAGAAAATCACAAATCTGTTAAAAGTTAACACAACACACAAAAATAAAAATAAAATGTCAATTAAATAGGTTCGCTACAAAAGAGCAATCGGCAAGATTTATTTCATATAAAACTTATCAAATATTCCGTGATTAACATTACTAAACTAGAAAAAGAAATCTAATTGATCACGTGATTAACAAATCAACAATCAACAAATCAAAACAAATCAGACCAAAAAAATCTTACCTTGCGCTTTTTGCAATAATTGATTAAATATACACACACACACACACACACACAATGTCCAACAATTAACAAAAGCGCACTGAAAGTTGACACATAAGCACGTAATACAAAAACACTTCTCGACATTTTATAACACATCGTGAGTTTCAAAGTCCTTTTAATTTAGGTTATTGTTCGATGCAGGAGGTTGGAGCGTTGTGGCGACACGGAAACGTTTGAAACGAAGACGAGAAGTCGCATTAAAGTAATTTTGTTTAATAAACGCAAAAAACTGGCACATGTCAATAAGGGCATTTTTATTATATCTGGTACACTACCACTTACCAGATCTTTCTAGACTATACAATAAAAGTTGAATTACGTTAAGCAAATTACAACGAGAACAGCAAAAGTTTATTCAATAAAAAATGAACTGGACATACGACTTGCAACGATGCACGGACAATACTAAACATAAAACAATTTTTCTGTAAAAATAAAACGCATTTTAAATATGCATAATAACAGGTTGGTGATTATTTTAAAAATAAAAATGACAACGAAGGCTGCAACATTAGTTTGTTCTGCATTTTTGTTTTCATTTAGGTGTCTTTCTTTTGTTTCTTTTGAATTTTACTCATCATTTTAATTATTTAAAGATTTAGTGGAATTTACTTTTTTTTATTTTTTTAAAAAATGCTTTGAGGCAATGCTTTAAGTAAATCGTTTTTTAATTTGGTGCCTAGTGTTTAGTTTCTTCCCAAATAACTAATTGTGCCGGAACATCCCCGATTTTAATGGTTAATAAAAAAGTGCTACTTTTTAAATTTCAACTGATCTTCAAGAACCTTTGAAGTACATTTTTGACTGTATTGATTTTGGTTTAGTGATTTGTTTGTTTCTTAAAATTGTTAGGTTTGATTAGGTTAATGCTTTATTTGTACATACAGTGTATTTCAACTAAAACGAGCTACTCCGAATACTACTTTTATTTTTTGAGCAAAATCCAAAAAATTAAAAAGGAAATTTTGTTTATAGAGAGTCAAATTTAACATTAAAACGTCAACACCCTGTCTGAAAACCCCTACTTCAAAAATTTTTTTTTAAATGACTTTCAATGTTTGACTGACAATTTTTCAGAAAACCATTTTAGTAATCAATAAAACTCAATTTCTTTTAAAAATTAAATTACCAATTAAATTAAATTTTAAAATGTCTTCCACCAAGTTCCACGTTTTGAAGCTGTTTCCAAATCCTCCATATATTGAATAATTTTTTGTTCTCATTTTTTTGAAATGTTATGATTTATTTAGGTTTCCTTAAATTCACATGCTTTGTTTATATTATAATATTCTAATCGATTGCCGCTTTTTCTTCTCTTTTCTTGTTTTCGGTTTTGCTAGATACTTGGAATCCGTTCATTTCCAATGATGGATGTAGACCGACAATATCTACTTTAGTATTCAGTTCACTATGGAGACAGCAGACAAACAACAACTGGCTTTCTTAGATGTTAGGTGAGGAACGAGGGAGACAAACTAAGTCACACAGTGTACAGACAACACGGACAGTATCTACATCTTTATCGAACTACCACCCAACAGTTTTTTTTAACATATTTAATTGAGTTTTTACATGAAATCAAATTTTTTGGAAGTATGCTTTTGTTTATGGTTTTAAGGGTATGTCGATTATTAAGAAATAATAAATAAATTGAGTTTACTTAGTAAAAGCTACTAATTGTATTCACAGTCACGATTAGTTAAAAAGTCTTTTTTTTTTAGGTAAGGCCTTTTATTTTCGAACCCAAAAACATAAAAAATAAAGCGGTCCAGTACTAAACACACCAAAGAAAAAGAAAGTGTTTGTGAAAAGAGAGAGACAAAAAAAAATGTTAACTAAGTGTGGTGCCTAGCAAATTTACATCTACTCATTTGAATTAGATACACCTAAGATGCAAAATTTGACAAATTACCTATTACATTAATATTTAATTCAAAAACATACTGTTTGTCCTGCTCCTGCTCTTTTACTAGATCTTATTCGATTTACTTCATACAAACAAAAAGTTAGGGATCGCAAACACAACTTAAAGCTTGATGCATTCATATTCTTTCTTCATGGATCTGAGAAGATTTGCGAAACAAACAATTCCTAGCCCTCAGCTACAAACTATAAGCAACACCAGCACAAATGCTTTTACTATTATGTCTGCTTTTGTGAAAATACCAAAATGTAATATATAGGGTGATTCATAACTATTGGGACATAGGCTAAGGGCGGGTTATTTGGGCTAAATATGACTATAGGACTCAATATTCCTTAATAAAATATTACTGTGGAGAAGATACAGAGCGTTAAATTACAAATTTTTTTTCATTTTTTGGTAATAATTTCAATGTAAATTTATCAATTCTTATCAAAATCGGCCAATAAACATAACTTTAGACAAAGAACATTATTTTCTGTACTATTTACAATTTGTTGTAGGGGGCGCTACGTGAATGATTCCTGATGATGAAATCGACTAGTAACTTTTTTTGAAAACTTTTAGTGATTTT
The DNA here is from genome assembly GCA_030710515.1 of Abscondita cerata. Lineage (NCBI taxonomy): Eukaryota > Metazoa > Arthropoda > Insecta > Coleoptera > Lampyridae > Abscondita > Abscondita cerata. The sequence continues at coordinate 142,370 of JALBCR010002801.1, read as the reverse complement.
GATTAGAGAATATGACGTAAACATCATTTCTACACAATATTGGTACTCTTGTTTAAATACGATAATTTCATTTGTTTCAGAAAAACGCAGTTGAACAGTTCGTAGTGTCAGAAGGGGATTTTAAATATTACCTTATTTATTAAGGGTACGTTTTGAACTGTCAGATAATTATGCTTCTAAGTAGATTTTGATAAATACTGATAAATTTACAGTAATATTATTTACAAAATAAAGAAAAAAATTTTGTATCTAACATCTTGTATCTTTTTTCCACGGCAATATTTTGTTAAGGCATATTGTGTTTATGGTCACATTTTGGTCTAAATAATCCGCCCTTAGCCTATGTCCCAATAGTTATGAATCACCCTGTATATTTATATACTTAATATTTAGTAAATATCTTTTTCATATATTTTCACAAGTGCTTAGATAAATATTTACTGAATATTTATTCAACATATTTGTTTTTACTAATTATAATATTTTTTAAATGCTATGGAATAATAATTTTTAAATAATCATACATAAATATTTATTTATATTGCACGTAGAAATATTTAACACAGATATTCAACAGACAAATATTAGACTTATATTCATATAATGTTATTAAAATATTTGGTGCTGATTACATAATTAAGTATGTAATTTTATTTGTTTTAGGTAAGTGGTTATCAAGTTCTTCTTTACATTGGGAAAATCGACTAGTTCGGTAGCTGCCTATCATTAATATTAGGAAATTTAGCAAAATATTGGAAAAGAAACAAAACACACTCAACGAAATACATTTTGAAACGGAACTGAAATTAAGTGCTTTAAAATATTAAACAACCAAGTTTTCTTTATTCAAAACTTATGTACACAATTTCGTAAACAACGGAGCAAATTAATTTGCCATTCCCATTTATTTGCCGAAAAAAACACACAAAACAAAAGTTAAATAACGGTATTAAGTTTTAAGTGCATTTTTAACCGAACGTCTTACAGTTAGATAGTTTCCGAGTTAACGATGTGTAAATATGTATTCAAAGTATCAGTTAAAATTTGCAAATTGTGGCTTAAGAAAGGACATTAAAATTCATATTCTAACTTAAATCTCAAATAAAAAGTCTTCGTAAGCTCTTTTTGAAAAGATTTTTTAATTACTTTTTTTGAGCGCGAGCTTAAAACTCGTATAGGTGCATCTATAAAATTATTATTTTTATAACAATTGCTTGAAATGTAGGTCATTTCTTCAAACAATTTCTATCAAGAACAAACGCGAAAAACTCATCGCCGCAGAAATAGGGAACTTCACAAATTCCATTAATTTAATTTTGCTTTCAATCAAAACACATTCCATTAGTAAAGTGTGATGATTTTTTTTCCTTTTCATCTATGAAAAATACCTAATAATTGCTTGACTTTCGTGTGCAAAAGAAAAAGAAAAAACAAAACGCGTGAAATTCGAAATCGTGTAAACAAGTGCAGTCGAAATTGATTATATCAGAAACGCTTGAACGATTTTTAGGCGGTCCCGGGTGAATTCTGAATTATGTTATAGCTTGTCTCGAATTGCATCACGGTGACGCATCTAACATTAATGACGTCACCACCGAGGGTTTAATAATAAAGAAAAGGTCGAAGTAATTGAATTGCTTAAACGCGTGCCGAAATTTGCACATATAAGAATTTGTTTAGTTTCCTTTGCGCTTTTATTAGCATTTGTATGTGCGTTTGTCGTTTTTATTAACTTTTTAAACTATTATTGTACTTTTGAGGACTTTTATAATGTTGCTTATTTACACACTAAGTAAATTCATCATCTCATACTTTTCACACGAAAAAAAAACTTATTAGAATTTATTGTGCCCCGAGTTGGGCGCCAATTATAACGATCGCTTAATCAATGAATTTTCGTGAACTGTGGAGAAATTGCATGTTACGTATATGTTTTAAACAAAAAGCAGATATATTTATTTTAAAACAACTAAAATAATTGCTATGTATACAGGGCCATTGATGGTCGATGGTAGGTTAGACGTTTATGGAAAACGGGGCATAGGAGTAATCTGAAAATTTGGTTATTGCCATAAATAGACACGATCTATTTTTCTAAAATATTTTTATTTTGGCGGTGTTGCCGCTTCTACTCAAAAGTCGTAACTACTTGTTAATTTTCAATAAAACACTCTATATATTATTTAATTTTTTAGAATTGCAATTTTTTCACTGATAATTTTTCTGAATAGTTTTCTATACGTACCTACACCGGTTTTCGAGATAATAATTATTTTAGGTTATTTTTTTTCAAAATATGATCCCACCAAAATTTAAATTTAGCTGCTATTTAAACCCATATAAGGCTGAAACTTTTAGATGCAGTTTGCTAAAGCCTTGTATATAACAGCTACCTAAATACATTTATTTTATTTTATACAAGACGGTTTAATATTAATGATTCTGACGTGCCATACAATAGAGGTCAAAACTTTATTTTTTCAAATGGAACACCCTGTATATTACTTAAAATTCAGACGTCGAAGTTTTGAGGTTGTGATTTACTACTTAATACGTATTCAAAAACATATTACAATAGAGCAATAATTACTCGCATGTTTTGATGAATCTATTTATTCTTCATGGATAATGTGACAAAATTGTGGCAAGAACATGTAGGAAATTCAATGAAATGTGTTCTGATTTGCAGTCAATGAACGAAAGAACGAATACAGAAGAACTTTATCAATTATGGTTCTAAGCTTAAAGCATAAACTTTCTTTCGTTCATTGTCTGCAATCAGAATGCATTTAATTGAATTTCCTACATGTTCTTGCCAATTTTTTGACACATTGTCCATGAAGGTATAAATAGATTCATCAAAACTTCATGCGAGTAATATTACGGCTTATTGTAATTTGTTTTTGAATAAGTATTAAGTAGTAAATCACAATCTCAAAACTTCGACGTCTGTCAAACACAATTGAGCAATTGTCAAATCACATGGTGTTCCATGGCTAACTAATGCAAATTACGCGAAGACAATGTGATTTTTAATCATTATTGCGATTATTTCAAAAAGTTGACGAGATGAGAATTTCAAGTAATATACAGAGTGTTCTATTTGAAAAAATAAAGTTTTGACCGTTTATGTATGTCACGTCAAAATCATTAATTTGAAACCGCCCTGTATAAAAAATAAAATAAATTTATTTAAGTAGCTGTTAAATACAAGGCTTTAGCAACTGTATCTAAAATTTCAGCTTCATAAATAGCAGCTAAATTTAAATTTTGGTGAGACTATTTTTGAAACAAAATAACATAAAATAATTATTATCTCAAAAACCGGTGTATATGGGTACATGAAACTATTTAAAAAAATTATTAGTAAGAAATGGCAATAACCAAATTTTAGATTACTCTTACGCCCGCCCTGTTTTCCATAAACGTCTAACCTACCATCGACCATCAATGACCCTGTATATACAAAGTACTACACATTTATTTAAGTAGTAATTGATAAGTGGATTGTACTTTAAATTTGGTTATTTTGCTTAACATTTACAAATTTACGATTTAAATATAAAAGGCGACATGTGTGACCTACCTTTTGTGATGCTTGCAGTAGGAGGTATGATGATTTTTCTGAATGATCAGCCGTTTGAACAATTCACAACATTTTTTGATAGGTTCACTTTTGAAGCTTGCCTGTTTTCATGTTCTCTTTTCGAAGAAAACGAACAGCAATGTCGCACATGACCGTAAGTATTTCAAAATAAAAGGTGATTCCACAAAATATCATTTGACAAACAGAAACAAATTTTTTTTTTTATTGAGAATTTCTTTGAGTGTTTGAGACCTGGTGTATTATATTTCAGATACCAGTTGGTAATAGCTTTTCTAAAGTTTCTTTGGCTAAAGCCGTACGTAGTCCTAGAAAAAATGTAATTGGTTTTTGATCGGCTCCTTTGTTACTTGTTATTCCTTCATGATCTGGCACCTAGACACTCGTGAAGTTTTTTAATTTTAAGCTATCGCCGTTCAGAGCTTTGAATGCCGCTTGGCTGTTCGACATAATGCTTATTCTTTGTTTGCAAAGTTTCTTAGTAAGCGACGGTGTAACATATGCGTTTGAATAGGCAACTTTCCATTGATAAATGTGCTAGAGAGAACTTTGGGCGTTATAAATTTGGTTTTTTACCCAAATTTAAGTTTTGGCGGAAATTTATTTTGATTGGATAATGGCGCATAATTCTAACGTCATTATGACGTGTAAATCTTCCGGGGTCTTTTCATTTTTAATCTCCTGAATCGGCAATAATGGGTAAACAATTATGTGATTTATTATTACCTTTTAAATTTTATATAGAATGGATTCCTTCAACAAAAGAGTGGCGAACAAAAACGAATTCGTTTACTTCATATTCGTCGATGTTTCGGCAACTAAAGACGTACTACGTCACTAAAAAGAATTAATATTTTTATACCTTTAGTTGCTGACTCGTCGACGCATATAAACTAAACGAATTCTTTTCATGTTCCCTATTTCTAAACTTCTTTACATGGGTAAACAATGTACTTCTATCAAATATTACTCGAAAAGAGTGCAAGTAATAAAAAAAAAATTTCCTACAAAAGTTGTTTATTTTTATCTTTTCAACGATACCACATTTGACATATGCCGGTATTTAAAATTCTGAAGTTCTGCACATTCTGAAGCCATGTATTATCACAACTCTCTACGACTAACCGTTTTCGAAAAATGACTAATACGTGTGGTCTCATTCACCCTGTAATTGTATACGTAATAATTGCGATTCTTTTCTTTGTCCTTCTGTGAGTTTAATATTGGTTAGGTTTGGTGTAGTTGTAGTTTCGGGTTAGTTTTTGAAACTTAGCGTCAAGAACCTGTAACAATTTATTTACCAATTTTGACACTGTAGATTATGCAGCTCATTTTGCACGCTTTATTTGGACATTATTATCAAATTCGTTATATTTTGGAGGTCGTTAACAATTGATACAAAACTGCAAATGCCATTTTGTATTGATACTTCGATTGTGACTTTTGGTGGAAGTAAACTGAATTATTCGGATCTGTAAGTTTGCAATTAATAATTTGAATTGCAACAAAATTTTGCCAGTCTGAAGAATAATTATTTATTTAGTAATTAAATCAAAATTTCGTTTAACTTTTTTTATCGGAAAGCTGCTAATCGCAGTTTCTTCCAAGAAATATTATAAGACAGCGTTTGTCGCTAATTACTACCTATTATTATTTGGACTCACTAAAGATGAAATAAGGACCCATGCGTAGTCAAAAGTACTAATCTGAAAGAAGGAGACAAAGACTTCAGTTATCGCCTGGGCCTTATTGGTTTCGTATTCTTATTTTTGTGTATTTCGTTATCTTTTGTTAGAATTTAGTTTTTTTCATTTATATTATAAAAGTTTATTTAATTTTAAGATTGTTATTAGATTTTTGATATCTTTTATGTTTTTGTGTTATTATCGAAAGTATAATAGTTTTCGACGCCCAAATATTTTTTATTTTATTCACGGCCCAAAGCGCCAACTGAGGTTCGGTAAATTGAATTTACCTTAAATTTATTATTGTATTGTTGATAGTACACAAATGGCGCCCAACGTAGGGCCTAAAATATTTTCACTTTTATTATTTCTTTAAACTACTATTTTTTTGTGTTGTCACTAAAATTTGTAAAAATGTATGTTAATGCCTTAAAACTGATGAACTGTCTCATGAGTTGTGCTTCCGTGGTGTGAATGCGAATGGAATGAATGTGGATCAAAAACAAAAAACTTTGCAAGTTAAGTTGCTTTAGAAAAACATTAATTAATTCTTATGAACCAATTGAGTACGATGCAAAGGAGGAACTTGATGTCTGTTCAGGAAAATTAGACGAATGAACTCCGCACGTTAATGATTTTTTGGAACAACATTTACACGTTGAATTTATTAGATTACGTACGCGTCTTTCTCATCTATTTGCAAGATTATGTCCATTAAAACCTGAAGGCGATCTAGAAAGTGTTCATGCAGAATTTGTTTCTCGTTGTCTAGAATTACTTCATTTATTAAGTGATTGTTATGAAAATGCACAAATGCAAGATGTCTTATGAAACGAAAATAATGAAAATCAGGTAGTAGCCGAGAATCGTCCAGTTTCTCCAATTACTAGTTCTACTTTAAATTAATTTTTGTCATTCTTCTGAACCACCAAAAATTCTAGACAATCAACCTATTCCAAAATAACGATGCTTTACGTCGTGAATTAGATTGCATCGAATTATCTAGAGCATCTTTAGCTAATCACTCAAAACCTGTTCCTGTTTATAAATCTGGTTTAACTTTCACAGGCGACGACGTTACTGTTATCGGTGTTAATTCTTTTTTACAACGTGTGGAAGAACTTAGAGTTGCTCCCATTGTGTTTCATATGATGAATTATTTGCAAGTGCTCTCGATCTAATTTTAGGGCAAGGTCTTATTTGGTTCCGTTCTATTAAAAACCGTGTTTCATTTTGGCAACAATTAGTTGACAAACTTCGTTTTGAATTTTTGCCACATCATTTTGACGAAGAACTATGGGATGAAATTCGGAAACACAAACAAGGTCCTGATGAAAAGCCAAGTTTGTTTATTACTTTTTGCTTAACCTTTTGATCGATTAATTGAGTAACGATCTGAGTCTTTAAAACTTAAACTCCTATTCATAGCGTAGATTATGTCCTCAAATTGTGTAAAAGATTAGAAGAAATTAAATTGCAAAACTTAAGATATAAAAATCCATCTTTCAATTCTTCAGCTCAACTTGAACCTGATTTAGCTTATCAACCTAAAAAGAAACCTTTGGTTAATAATGTCAATGTTGCTACTTCTTCCGGTACTTCATCAAATAAATCATCAATTAAACCGTTTAATCGAGCTAGACCTACCACTATATGTTGGAATTGTCGTTGTCAAGGTCATAGTTTTCATACATGTTCAGCAGATAAAACCATTTTTTGTTATGTTTGTGGTAATCCCAGAGCTTACATTTCTAAATGCAAAAATGTAATCCAAAAACACTTCATGCGGAGACGACATTTCAACTGGTGTTTCCCGCCTTTAAATTTAATACAAGCTGATCATGCTCTTTGGCCTTCTTGGTTAGAAAAAGTAAAAGATTTTTATCATTCTAATCCACAATCTTCAGCTACTTTTGTTACGTGTAGAGGTGATAACAGACCTTACATTGTAGTTTACATTAACGGCGAACCAATCCAAGCCTTCTGTGACACTGGTGCCAATCAATCGGTTATTGGTAAAAATGGGTTATACTTGATTAATAAAACGATTTAAAACTAACAAAAACAATATACCAACCTTTTAAAGACCGCAGATGGACAACCGTAAACTATTTTAGGTACGGTTACCCTACTTCTTTTGTCGATGGAGTTCTGAGAAACATAGAAACAGTTGTTTGTAGTACTATTTCGTTTACCCTTATTTTAGGTGTTGATTTTTGTTATATTTTTGGGCTAAGACTGATTTTCTTGCTAACAGCTTTTGGTTTATGAAGTATTTTCGTTGAAGTCCATTAGAATTGCAAATGATTTAGATTCGCGCCAAAAGTTGTTGTTAGATGATATTATTCAAAACAAATATAGGTCGCACAAACAAACTTGTTCATATTATTGATACCGGTGATGCGGAACGCTATAGTCCCTTTCTCCGGCTAATCAAGTTTATGCTGACAAAGAACTAGATAGACTATTAGAACTGAAGATAGTTCGTCCTTCAAAATCACCTTGGAGTTCTCCCATGGTTTTGGTGAAAAAGAAAGATGGGTCTTATCGTCTCTGTTTTGATGGTCGAAAGTTGAATTCCGTTACAAAAAGGATGCATATCCTATTCCATTTTATCGAGTATTTTAGATAAATTAAGAGATGCTCGTTTTCTGACTTCTATTGATCTACGCCAAGCTTTTCATCAAATTCCGCTTCATTTTAATTTTTGCGAAAAAGCTGCATCTATTGTTCCTTGTAGAGGGTTGTTTGAATACACTGTCATGCCATTTAGCCTTGCTAATGCACTAGCAACTAAACAACGCCTTATGGATTCACTTTTGGTCCTTTACTAGGTGAAAATATATTTGTTTATTTGGATGATATAATCATAGTATCCTCTACATTTCAAGAACATATTGAAATACTTAGAGAAGTTTATGAACGTTTAAAAGAGGCCAGCTTAACTGTAAATATAGAAAAAGTGAATTTTGTAGATCCAGACTATAACCGATTATCCAAGACCTACTACAGTCACTGAAGTGAAACGTTTTCTTGGGTTAGCGTCATGGTATCGGAGGTTTGTTTCGAATTTTGCAATTTATCAGCTCCTATTTCAGATCTCATTAAAGGTCGAGTTAAAAACAAAAAATTGTTTCGACAGATAATGCTGAACTATCTTTTCAAAACATTAAAACAAGTCTTTCCTCTTCTCCTGTTTTAAGCAGTCCTGATTTTAAAAAGACTTTTAATTTACGCTTTCAACTTTAGATTTTTTTCACCTAAGGGGAAGGTATCCAAGAACGGGTCATTGTTTACGCGTCTAGAACATTGAATAAATCAGAACGTAACTGAACGAGAATGCCTTTCTGTCATCTTCGGAACAGAAAAATTTCGTCCTTATATTGAAGATACCCATTTCGTTGTATACACTGACCATTACTCGTTATTATGGTTAATAAATATGCGTGATCTAACCGGTCGTTTAGCTAGGTGGAGCGTAAAATTGTCACAGTACTCGACGAAATTAAACACCGACGAGGAAAAGAAAATGTTGTACCTAATGCGTTATCTAGGGCACCAATACTTCAATCTTCTTTTCTACAAATTACTAAAACGGTTTAGATGAGTGGTACATGAAAATGTTAGAGAAAATAAAACGAATTCTGACGGTTATCCGGATTGGAGAATTGAGAACGATTACCTTTACAAATATGTTCCCAACTGACATAATTTAATAAGCAATTTAATCAAATGGAAACAAGTTGTTCCAAAAGTAAAAGAAAAGAAAATATTTCATGATGACCCTACTTCCGGTCATTTGGAGTATTTAAACACTTTTCTCAGATTAATTTTGTTGAACGAGTTGACAAAGTTATTGGTACTGCTCTGAGATCCTATGTAAATGATAATCATCGTTCTTGGGACATTAATCTATACAAAGTTGCTCATGCCATTCGTAATTCGGTTCATGAGGTTACAGGGTACACACCTTGTTTTTTAAGCTTTGGAAGATCAGTTCCAGTTTCTGGTGATTATTACGGCCGATTAAAACATTTTTCTGAAGAAAAATTGATTTTAGAAAATTGTGAAACTTTAGTTGCTGATATTAACCAAATCACAGACCTACATCAAGATATTGTTAAACGACTTAATCATGCATATCAAATAAATTCTAAATTGTACAATCTCAGAAAACGTCCGTTAAAATTTAATCTGAACGATCTTGTATGGAAACAAAATTATGTAATGTCTGATGCAAAAAAACATTTAATCAAAACTAGCACCAAAATATGTTAAATGTAAAATTGTTAAAGTTATGGGACCGTTAACGTATCAACTTGTATCAATTCCAGAAAATAAAAATATTGGAGTTTGGCACATCAAGGACCTTAAACCGTACTTTGACAAAGATCATATTGATGAATGAATGTTTGATGTGTGATCGTGCAAATGATAGCATTAGGGTGTCATAGGTATGTGTCATTTTTCCCTATAAGAATTTCTTTACATCGTTTAATCAATTATACATTTTAACAAGAATTGCCTTAATTCTTGTAATATTATGTGGTTTTTAAAAGAAAAAAATCACTATTTTAAAGATTGTTTTAAATTACATTATTGATATCATCATCTTGATGAGAGTGCTATTTGCACCTTTATTTATTCTTTTGCCGGTTTGTGGGTACCTGATTCCTCCGTATGGGATGTTATCATAATTTACTAATAGTGTCGGATTTAGTCTGCTAGACTCTTATTTCTATTTCGAACTCTATTTTGAGCGATGTTGATGTAAATGTTCTTGTGATTGAATGAAACGCCTTAACAATGTATGAATGTGTTGATATGTGATTCGGTAAACTATTTTCTTAACTGTTTGATAGTTAACTTGTGAATGTGACTGTTTTTCTTGGATTACAAAAAGAGTGCTACTGTTTGTAGTTTTGAGAGGGGGAGTGTAACAATTTATTTAAGAAATTTAACCCTGTAGATTATTCGGCTCATTTTACATGTTTTATTTGGACATTGTTATCAAATTCGTTATATTTTGGAGATCGTTAAAAATTGATACAGAACTGAAAATGCTATTTTTGCATTGACACTTGAATTGTGACTTTTGTTGGAAGTAAACTGATTTATTCGGATCTTTAAGTTTGCAGTTAATGATTTGAATTGTAACAAAATGCCACCAGTCTGAAATATAATAATTTATTTAGTGATTAAATCAAAATTTCGTTTAACATAAACATTTATAATTTTTTTTATCGGGAAGATGCTAATCGCAGGTATGTTCTCTCTCTTTGTTTTCCAAGTGTCATATATGTGTGTGTTTCTTTAGTTTCTTTCTATGGAGTATACTAGGGCGGGCGGCGTTGCGTTGGTTGATAATTGCAATTTGTTGTTGATTGAAATCGAGTTTCGTGGGCCTGCATTCCGGATAGGACAAGTACAACCTCAGTTATCGCCGGGGCCGTGTGGTTTCTGTCCAGAAACGAAGCGAAGTAATAAATCAACATGTTTAGCAGATTCCAATGGCGTACCGATGTATTGATACTTTTTCGAAAAGGGGGTTAAAAATGTAGAGGATGTGTAACCTTTCATCATTAATTAATTATTTTGACACATTTCATCTTATTAAATGTTCAAATTGACCTCCACCTACTTCCATGCAATGGTATAAACTACTGAAACTGAAATTTGACACATGAGTTTGTCTAAACATTTTGGTTTATTATAGTCACTAGTTTTGAGGTATTCAAAAAAAATTAAAATTTTTTTTAAGTTTACTACCCTGTATCTTTTTAACGAAGCTTTCCTGATAAAAAACCCAATTTAAAATTTTTATCAAATAATACGTGGGTTTATTTTTGGCCACCACTAGTGAATCACCTTGTTTATCAGAAATTGCTAATATCATTATCGATCACATTTTTAGAAATTTTAACTAATTAATTACTAATAATTGAACTAGAAAGTATGTACTGTATTTGGAATGACACTTTAACAGATTTTAATGTGTTCTAATGATATAATTAGGGAGAAATATGGTATGTAATTATAACGATAGCCTAACTAATGATTATTGTCATATCATATCGGTATATCATAAGGTGTACTTACGCTGCAGTATTGAGTTTCATTGGAATGGCATCGAGTCCTGAATTTATTCCAAGGAAACGCGTGAAGAGGTCTGCGCTTTCTGCCAACAAAAAACTATTGTGCTCAATGTGTACAATTATTTGAAATGCCATAATCCGTTGAAAACAGTTCAAGAGACAGTTGATATGTGTTCACATATGACTGGCATTGGAAAAACAACAATATTCAGACTTTTGCGTGAAGACAAAGTTTCTGTGCGTGAGCGTGGTTTGCTGGAGTGAATCGTGTTTTTTTTTTAAAATTGAGCAATTTTCATGGGAAAAAATGAATAGGAAATCAGCTCTCATTGATAAGGAAGAAATTGTATGTTGGAGAAGAAATTACTTACGAAATATCTCTAAATTACGTTCTGAAGGCAAGAAAATTTATTATTTAGACGAAACGTGGGTAAATGAAGGTTATACTGTAGGAAAAATGTGGCAAGACAAAAATGTAACCAGTGGAAGACAGCTTTTTTTAGAAGGATTATCTACAGGTTTAAACCTCCTTCAGGAAAAGAGCGACGCTTAATTATTACGCATATAGGAAGTGACGAAGGCTTTGTAGAGAGAGGTTTACTGCTATTTGAATCGAAAAATACCGGTGATTACCACGAGGATATGAATGGGGATGTTTTTGAGGAATATTTTGAACAAATGTTAGATTTAATACCAAAGGTTTCGTAATTGTTATGGACAATGCCAGCTACCATTCCAGACAAATCGAACGTTTACCTACAACTTCCTGGAAAAACACGTTATAATGGAATGGCTTTCCTCAAAAATATTGCTTTCGAAAATGATATGGTAAAAAGGAACTACTAAGTCTAGTACAAGGTATTAGGACAAAGTTTAAAAGATATGCAGTTGACGAAATGGCAGCAAAACGTGATATTTTTGTTCTACGCTTACCGCCATACCATTGTGAATTAAACCCTATAGAATTAATATGGGCGCAGGTGAAGGGTGCAGTAGCGAGAAATAATACCACGTTTAAATTAAGTAACGTTTGACAACTTTTAATAACTTCTTTAAGTGATGTGATTGCGGAAAAATGGAAAAAGTGTATAGAACACGTAATGAAAGAGAAACAAAAATGTGGGAACTTGACAATTTGATAGAAGTTACTATAGAGCCTATTGTAGTTTCAATACGGTCAAATGATACTTCTTCCAAAGAAACAGATGAATTTTCAGAATAACTGTATTTTAACATTATATCAAAGGAAAGGAACACCAACTGCAGCGTCTATTTAACCAACAGAAACTTTCTGTTTTTCTGTTGGTTAACATTATATATTTATTATTTTTCCTATTTTAGTTTGTTCTTGCTATATTTTATTATACCTTAAATTTTCAAACTCTACAAAATGGTTTCTAACAAACGATGTGTCTTATAATTACAATGATATGTTTAAAATTATTTTCAATAAAACGCAATTTTAATTTTTTCAGCAAAACCCATGTACGCGCCTATGATTTTTAGTTTAGACCTCAAGAACAGGAACGTCCCATTGTTAACGGATTAGGAGCTATTCATAAATAACTTACATTGTAACACTATAGTATAGAAGCGGTATATCCTAAAACTAGGTTTAAAATCTTTTATGTATTTCATACAAAATCGTGTACTGCTTATATGTAAAATAAATAAACTATTTTAATTTATTACTTCGCTTCGTTTCTGGACAGATTTTAGTATAATATATAATTTTTTTATTCTTTTTGTTAGAGTTTAGTTTTTTCATCCATATTGTAAATATTTATTTAGTTTTAAGTCTTGTGTAATAATCGTGATTATTCTAATTGTGAAAGTACAATACTTTCTGGCGCCCAAAATATTTTTTTTTATCCACGGCCCAAAGCGCCAACTGAGGGTTTGGTAAATTGAATTCACCTTCAATTTAATTTTGTATCGTTGTATGGTACAAAGAAGCAAACACGCTTTTAATGACCTTTGCCATTACCTGCATAGCAAATCACATTTTTGCGACTTTCACTATTATTGGCAGCAGTGTAAAACGAATGTTGGCTGTCTCTGTTATCAAGATTACTGGAACTTTCCTTGTCTTTAAACTCTTGATCTAACAACCTAGCAAGTTTTGTCATTGTCATCTGTAACTGTCTTGCTTACGTCATCCAGTTTTTTGATGAGTCGGTCAAATGTCGTGAAATGGTCAACTTGAGAATCTGATTCCAATGATGCAGATGTTTGTTGCAACCAAGTATAACACTTATAATGATTTCATAAATATCATCCAATAGTGTTATGGAACATCATGCACAGATTATTCAACGAGAAATACTCAACAACCTACAAAATTTGGCCCAATTAAAATTCCGGTATTACTTAAACCCTACTTTAATAAAAATTCAATTGTCTATCTAGGATTTAACTCAATTTCTACAATTCCAGACGAACATTGGATATTGCTTGCAAAATTCTTTTGATGAAACGCACCGCAGGGGCTTTAATAACAGTTTTATTATAGTAGTTATGGCGAAGATATCGTACTGTAATTGCACTTTAGAAAATTCCTGACATATCAGAAGAAATAAAAATCCAACGCACGAGAACAATTCATTTATTTTTATTTTAAAGCGTACAAAATAAAAATATCGAAATACTATGTATGTAATAAAATTTTATCGCTACCTCAACAAAGTAAGAATTAAAGCTGGTGAATGAATTATTTAAAAACAATCGAACCGAATGGGTGTACGACGAACTATCGGAAATATCCAACAAAGCACAATAAAATGCTTTCAAGTCCATTAGTTGGTGACTGGAATTCAAATAAATCAATACGTGAAAATGTAACAACTCTAAATAAAATTCTTAGACGACTTTTTCCTCTTTCTTAAAATGTTAATTTTTTTGTAAAGCGTTGGGTAAAGTTTACACCACGATTATATTTAAGTTAGTTGTTCATGAGGTAAAATACGTCAAGTATTTATTTTCAAAATAATTAATAGATAGTGTTAAGAGCTAAGACGCATTATGGTTAATAAGATTAGTTTGTGTATCGTAGAGTTTCCGTCTTGTTCACCTTTGGGCCTTTCCTAAGGATATCTCGGGTATTATCATATCAAATACTTTACTAAGGACACGTCCACGTTGTTTGCGATGCGATGATACTGTCAGCTTATGATTAAATAGTTTTTTAATTAAATTCCTATGTTTAAATACTGTCTTTAAGTGCGTCATAAAGTAATTTTCTGAGTTTCACAAAACTGAGCTTTACTTTTCCATCTATTCCTTTAAACTACTAATGTACAGTTCCTTCTCAAGTGATTTAGAGTATTTTTCAAGTTATTTGTATTTCTACTACTTAAAAACTAAAACAAAAGATTTTCAGATTAATAATAGAAAATATTGAGGTCGACATAAATTTTGTGTTTGTTTACGTATGCACGTTTCATTCTTTGAATGGTTTTTGTTTCGATATGTTTTAAAGAACAATAAAATAGAGTTAGTTTGTTTTTCATAATCTCAACCAAAGAATTAATATTTTACATGGTATTCCAGAACTCGTAACTCAAAGTAAACTTACAAATACCAACTGTATTTCAGAAATTATTATTTGTATTTCAGAATAACCGGCGTGAAGATACATTTGGATTTGAAATCAAATGCATTCAACAAAATATTTTGGTCTTTGTAAAGCAAATCTTATAACTCTAGCAAAAAATTACCCCAAACTACCGTCAGGAGTGGCAATTTTTATTTTATTTTTTAAGTGCAAAATTGAGCAAAAACATTAAACACTTGCAAACTGCAAACTGAAAAACACCATTTTAAGCATATGGCTATAGAGTAGGCGACATAGAATTAATTAAGAGGGTAGATAATAAAAACGAACTTGATTCTTGTGAAAGTTTGAAAATTTTTAAAAACAGAATTATGATGATAACGGTCCATTAGGATTTTCGGAATTAATCAAGCTTATATAAGAATCAATTAAGTGTAACAATGCGTGATACACAAATAGTATATATAAGCTTCCTATTGTTTTTAATTTTAGTATCGGTTTGCTGATGATGATAGCCTAGCTATTGAAACACGTGTCCGAGTAAAGTTTTTTTAGTGTTTTTAGTTTGTTATATAGACGCAGCAGTTTAGTGTTCCATCCTTTGATTAAACATTTGCAATAACGGGATTGGACCCCGCACGATTTTTGATATGTTAGGCATTATTAGTGGTGGCAAAACCGTCGAAAAAATCGATTAATTGTTATTTCTCGAAAATCGTATATTAAAATCAATTTTTGAAATCCGTTTTAAAATCGTTTCTTAAATCGATTTTTTAAAACCGTTTCTAAAATCGATTTTAAACATTTATTTTAAAAAGAATTTATATATAATTGTTTATCAAAATCTTCAATAATAATTTTGTCATAAACTTTTATAAACAAGTTTAATAAAATATGGGTTTTTAATTACAATAATTAATACATTAATAAATATGTCGCATTTACGGTAGTAACTTTCTTATTTTAAATAGAAACCCCTATTTTTATTTGGTTCTGTTTAATTCAATTTTGTTAAGATCTTTGCAAATTTTAACTACTTAAGCCGTTTCAATTAAATCCAAATACATTTACTTCTAAAATGTTTAAACATTCTCAGTAATTAATATAATATATTGTAGTGGTTGTCCCATTAATGTTAAAATTGTAAATATTAATAAGGGTAAAGTGTTAAAAACGTTAAGTGTTAAATATTCCAGATTGTACGTATACGTATTTTATAAAACAATAAATATTTTTTGAATTTGTTTAATTAATTGTAAAAACGTAATTTATAAGTTTTTCTAGTTTTTTATCTTACTTTGTAAAAGGCTTTCTCTTCAGTTTTTCAGGTTTGCTAAAACCGACCTTGTACAATATAAAGCAATGACAGTTTTATGCCGACGAGTGTTGCTTGAAAATATTCATATTATAGATAAGAGGATTAAAACAATTAAATCTAAGTTTATTAAAGCAAGCGGGTAAAATTTGTCAATGTGAGGATTATGGATATTTAAAATTTTTTTATTGTTTCCTTTAGAGGTCGATAATAAAAGAAAATATTATTGCATGAATGTTTGGGGAATTTATTAATCCCAATAAGCGTGTTAGATGATCTTGGGTTTTGGCCTAAATCTTTTGAATAGTAGATATAAACAACTATCCAGCACCTACAAGACTCGTGGAATTTATTTCCTCAAATAATGCCGCAGTAGTAAGCATTACTCGAGCTGGGCCTCTACGCTGAGGTATCAAATATCTCTTTAAATGACATTTTAGACATTTAGGCCACTTTTTTTGGCCAACGGACTTTCTTTTCTCCGTCTTTTTATGCGTGTATTTTTCTGGCAGTTCTTATTCCACTTTTCCGATTAAAATTTAAAAAATTGACTCAAAAACTCCATTTATAAAGTCAACTTTAAAATCCTATTTATAGAATCGACTTTAAAAACCGTTTTTTAAATCGATTTTAAGAAAATAGTTTTAAAAATCGATTTAAAAACATATTTTAGAAATTGGCTTAAAATCCGATTTTAAAAATTGAATTTTAAAACCGATTTTAAAAATCTATTTCGAAGTCGACTATGTTAATCAATTAATCGGTTTAAATTTTTCTGAAAACCGCGATTAATCAAAAATCAATAAATCAATTAAGGCTGTTTATCACTCGGGACAATTTCAGATTTCTAGTAGGCGGTTTACTATTTTTATTTCTTGTTACATAAATAGCTATTTGTTGTTTTTTTTTGTTTTTAAAACTGTTTAAAAAGCACGTCATGTACAAAAAAAATTGACATTAACAATTCAACAATATATTATTTATCTATTAATATTAATCGGCTTCCAAGTCTGGCCTGTTGCGCTCAGAAAAATTCGCCCGCAGTACATTCATTTCACAATTCTCCAAGAGTTTTCAGTATTTATCGTTTACTTAATGTTATTTTTTCTCATTGATTTTTAAGTACAAATTTAAAAAAAAAGTAGGGTTGTCAGAAAATTATTATCTATGTCGCGCAGGAGTCGAAATTTGGGCTTATAAAAATCCATTTCTCTATTATTTTACGTTTTAATTAAATTAAATACAACAAAGAGGAAAATAAAAAAATAAATCCTGCACGACATAAATAATAATGTTAGCTATATGTTTGTGCAAAATCAGGAAGACATTTCTAATAATAAGCGAGATAAATTTACATAAACTTTATAGTTCCTGAGAGAACAGCCTTAACTGGTTAATCAATTTTTGTTGCCACTACTAATTATTATAAACTAGTTTTATAACCCTGACAGTAAATTACTCCAAAAGTTCGATCAGAGAGTTTCAATTTTTATTCTAAGTGTAAAAATTGACCACAAACATTAAACATTCGCAATAATGGTATTGCACACCCTCAGATTTTATGTACAGGAATGGCCCATTTGTGGGAGAAATGTGGATATATCGGAAAATATGGTGGTTAGAAAAAAATGTTGGCAATAAAAGTTGTGCAAATCAATAAACTGCACATTATAAAATTATTTTTGTTTATACAGGATGTTCCATAAAAGTGCGACATACGAAAGTTATGTTTTAGTTCCTGGGAAATTGCAATGCGATTTTATGAATTATACATAGTGTCTAAAATGGAAGGTTTTCCATTATTCACTTTCCGAAAAAATAGTCGTTAAATAACTCAGTTATTCTGGAATTTATCCAACTGCGATTTCGCACTTCAATATGCATTACATGTGCTAACTACAGCTAGTTTTGTTTACCTTTCTAACCTCACTAGGTTTTGGAGTAATCAGTTATTTAAATTGAACTTCTAAACTCATGGATAACTTGATTTTGCCAAATGGCACTACGTAATTTTTATATGCCGTTGAAGGTGAATTTCATAAGCTTCTAATGATAAGATTGCAGGTATCCAACTCTTACTCAAAAATCCGTAAGAGTTAGATATCCTGCAACTTTTATCATTAGAAAGCTTATAAATTCACGTTCAACTAGTACTATAAAAACCTTAGATGGTGCCATTTGAAAATCAAGTTATCCCATGAATTTAGGGAATTCAACTAAATAATTGATTACTCAAAAATTTAGAAAGGTTAGAAAGTGAACAAATAGCTTTAGTTAGCACATGTAATCATATTAAAGCTAGAAAATCGCAGTTGGACAAATTCCAATATAACTGAGTTATTTAACGACAATTTTTTCGGAAAATGAAAATAATGAGAAAAACCTTCCATTTTAGACACACTGTATAATCATAAAATGCATTAAATTCCCAAAAGAACGACGAATACTGATTTTGCATAGAGTATAGACAGTTAAATAAAGTTATCATAAAAAATGCTTATTTGATTCTTTATACTTTGATCTGGATATTGGCAAGTAATTAAAGAAGAATCTGCTAGAGAATTAATTAACATCTTTCATGTACCAAGACAAAGGTTGTATCATTTTAAAAGAGGATTAATTGATACGGTATTGGGAGCTGATTTAGAACCAAATCAGATGTAGTTATTTCATCTTATTTTAATACCCAGGTTCATAAACAAGTTCTGGATAAGCTTATTCAAGCAGGACTAACTGTAAGCAGAAAAAATGTCAACCACAATTAAAATATTTAGATGCTTCAAGTATATCCGGACAAAGTTTGCGCCATCCTTGAGATTTCCCGTCCATCGTATATAAAAAGAAATTTGTCGATTTATTTGGTTGGTACAGACGGCTTGTTCCAAATTTTTCACGAATTTAATTCCACTGTCAGAGCTTACCAAGAAACACCAATCATGGAAATGGACAAAAGATTATGAATTCTTGTCAAACAAAATTGGCCAGCACACCGATTCTTAATGGTCCAGATTTTAACCAATCGTTTATTCTCCAAACAGACACTTCCGCTACGGTATAGAAGCTGTACTAACGCAAGAAATTCAAAACAAAGAAATAGTGATTTGTTCTTAACAAAACAAGAACGTAAGTATTCTACCACCTAGCGGGAATGTTCGGTGTAATTTGGGCAGTAGAAAAACTACGTCCTTTACTATAGATAAATTAGATGTAGATTTATTTAAAAATGATAACAATATTGAAGAATAGTGAAATAAGGAGTATATTAAATTTTTTTAAAATTCGTGTTTTGTATACAAAATCTGTGCTTTATTAAATAACGCTGTTATTGTAAATATAAAAGAATAATCTTAAATCGGAAGCATTCAAAGGATATATTGTGTATTTGGGATGTTGGATCCTGAATTCCACTAGAGTGGAAGTCGTAAAACCCCAACATGGCTCAAGAAAAATTAATGCCACACTTTGTAATGGCCATCAGACACCAAAAGAAAATTTAAACCCTCCAAAGAGCACTACAGGAATGACGAAAAACAACACACTCTAGTTTAATTCGCTAAAATAGAAAGAATAACTTTGTATGTTTGAATGAAACAAAGTTTATCAAATTTTTTAAAATGATTTTAATAAAACCGCTCCATTCTTTCGACGAACTATCAAAAAGAAAGTCTATTGTGTGGTTTAAAGAAAATTTTCCAAGGGGTTACGTTTTATATTTTTTGAGCTGATTTGCTTTTACTGTACGTTTGACGTTCTTTAACAGATCTAAATTTGTGTAAGTTATCCACATATGTTGCATTGACACATTAGGTGTTTGGTTCTGGTGTGCTTCAATGGTAATGGGAGTTTTTGATGCAAAAAAACAAATATTTTTGTCAAAAACTCCATTACCATGAAGCCATCTAAGCATCTTATTTTCTAAGGTACTCAACTCTCCGTTTTAAAGTTAAGTGTCAGCAAAAGTTGATTACTTAACGTAATTTTAGTTAATTTTGCGAAAGAGACTGTAAAGAAAATTACATTCCTACTCTCTTTTTGTTTTTGATACAATTTATTCACCCAAATCTTGCAAAAATCATGATTTCATTTACTTACGACATCTAATTCGTAAACGTACATTTCCTTGAAATTTAATTTTATCAATTGCTTCACAAATTTTACATGTACTACATTGTAACAGAAAATTGTGTATTTTCGAATACTCTAAAAGATTAAGAAAGTTTGCTGCAAACCACAAATAAATGAAGCTCGCGAACAAAACTTGTTTATTGAACACAAGAAAGACTAATAAAAAATAATACCACATTTTAACAATTTGTAGATTGACATCTAATAAATTGTATCGTGTGCGTGTCTTGTACCCTTCGCACGCAATGTAATCTAATCCAGTCTTTCGAAACATTATCTAGACCGCATATCAGGAGAATTCAGACAATTGTTGAAAACGGATATTTTCACAAATTCTCATGCTATCATCAATTCAACATCTTACTTACTATAAGCATAAAGATTTATGACTCGCAGTATAGTATATTCCGATTGTATCGACCTCAATAAGGAGATTGGAGTTGAAGGATGGATTATTTGTCGAGTGCAATTTTGCTTGTCTAAATAATCTGTTACTTTTGAAATAAAATTCTAAGGCGTAATGCTGATATACAACCCCTTTATTTTATAGTATACTAATTAGATTTAAGTTAGGAAGCTTTTGCAGTTTAGTTCAATACTGATGACAAAGCCGATAAGACAGCGGGTTTTTCAACTTACCTATTTTGTAATAAGGAAAGTTGGGGGTTTTATCAGAGGTGAATTATTATATACGCACAAAACTTTTTATTCGAAGGGAAGTTACTTTGGATATTTGTCCAAAAATTAGTTGTATTTGACACCCTACACGTAATTTGAGTTTAAAATCAATAGCAACGAATTTTCAGAAAAAAAAAATTGAAATAAAAAATCTTAATCTGAAACCATCTATCTTAACGAGCACTTAGACTTACTAAGTGCTTTTATCTCATTATATGTACATAACTGTCAAAATTCATTTTTGTTTCAGAAAACAATATTGTTTACTCAACTAATGCTCATCATAAATACAATATCAGTTTGTTCGTAATACAACAAAGAAAATGGGTGTATCTGCTAAACTATAAATATAAAGTACTTTCTTGATTTATGCGACAGTAGTTTTTGCAACTTTTCTTCTACAATCTAAGTTTGACAATGACGTACAACTTGTAGGTTCAATTCGTCCTTTTTTTGTGTACTAAAAGTTTAGTTTTGATTTCCTAAGATAAATTATGCGATTGTAATCAAGTAAAACATAATTGAGGAACAGAAATCAACTAAGACTAGATGAGTATAAATAAATTGTAATAAGTTTTGAATAAAAAATTTATTTATTAATTATAAATTTAAAATACTACAACACTGATTTTTTACAGTTTTTGTTGTTGAATTACACAAAAAAAAGTTTAATATTTATAAAACAGTTCGGAAAATCTACAAGTAGCTCTTATAACGCCGAAACAAAATGTAAATGAATACTTTCAAAACTGTACAGGGCGCCACCTACCTGACCTTAGCAATCTTAGCAATAGACGTAAAAAAGCAAACAAACTAGAAACATAATCTGACGACGCGACACTTGACGACACACCATAAATTTTAAAATATTAAGCACAACAGTGAACTAATGATCGCAGTCATAAACAAATCCAATCACAGTCCAATTAAAACAAAATATGCGCTACGAGTTAATATGAAATTAAAACAAGAAGTTATCATGCCGATAGTAATGACACGTGATATACTGATAAGAAATCTATTATTTTATTATTACAATCATAAAATCGTACAAATTGGCAATAGAGGAGAAGGCAAAAGTGTGTAAAAGAAGTATGGTGAGCTGGTGGGGTGGAGGATATAGAAAAAGGTGCACAAAGAAACAATCAATAATGAAAATAATATATTGGAAAATAGAACACAAGAAACATATAACATGTAAAAAAGCAAGAACTAAACTAAATGAAAAAATGAAACAAGTAAAAAGATAGGAGGAGTTTGGTAAGAGGATGGAAAAGGATAGCTTAGAAAATAAAAAACTATACCTAAAGATTGGGAACTGGGAATAATATTAATAATATTATCAATATCAAAGAAGAGAAATAAAAAAGGCACAAACTACCGAGAAATTGCGATGTTGCCAATAATAACAATGGTATATGAACGTAGACTAAGTAAAATAGGTCTAGATTCAGAAAGGGTAGAAGGGTTCAAGATTACATATTCATGTAAAATCAGATAATAAAAATACACGTATTAGACTATATTAGACTACTACAAGAATTTTGGAGTTTACAAGAGTTAAATACTACGTTTAACTGGTCTTTTAAAAATTAATTCAATTTTAATAACGATACGCACATGCACAATAGACGTTTAATATACTTTTGACGGTTTGCACGTACGATTAAATAAAAAAAAAATATTTAAAATATATTTATCTGTGTATATCGGTGGTAGCTATAATGTATAGGTTGAACGTGGTGTGTAGCATACGACTGTGTTGATAGAGATAGTGATAGAAAACAATGTATGTCTTCTCACATTCTTTTTGTTTCTTAAAAACATCTGCATTTTTAACCTTGCATTTTGGAAAAAAAGACACCACTTGACAGAATTGTTCCTTGGGTCTCAAAGAACAATTTCAGACCCTGCATTGTCCTGGTTTTATCCTGTTCTCTAGAAGTGTCGAAAAGTACAAACCTTGTAGACTGGGTTTCCAAAACGTCGAAAAGGCCTCTTGATTTACAAGATGTTACTTTCGGAGCGTACAACAAACTAGGTAGAAAATAGCGCACTACCTCTCTGCAGGTTTTTAAGACACAGAGTAATTGCAAGAAAAATACTATTATAGAATTAACATTAAAGTTGATTGACCCTTTTGGGAATCTTGAATTCGATTGTGTTCGACAAGCCAGCTTTGAATAATGAAAAGCTATCAAATAGTCGAATATGTAGTAGTCGAAATGTAGAATAAAGATACATCTGGTGAGCTACAAAGGAAAATCTTTCATGTGATTTGGTATGAACTGGCATGGAGAGCAGAACCATAATGGATTATTAACTGAACGCATGGAGTAATATTTACAAAAAACATACCAAGAAACAAATTATCCAATAGTAAATTGCTTACAGCCGTTTGTTTAGTAATCAAAAAGTTTAAAGGATGGTATAAAAACTATTGTGTTGGTAAAGATCATAATTAACATGGATGCCCAAAGAGTCATACAAATTGGGAAGGAAATGCAAATTAACAAACCATTCTATAAAAATTTTCGCAGTTTTGAATCTAGCCAAGCAAGGAGTTGGAGAAAAACAAGTCATGAAAATGACTAGGCATAGCAACAGTCAGTCTCAAAATCCTTACTTGCAAATGGTTCGACAGCATCACTTTTGAATCCTCGGGCAAATGAGGAGCCAAAGTGAGATATAAGATAAAGTATACGACTATGTAGCATTCCACACCAATTTTTGTCCATTTGACCAAGGAATCAAACATACCCCGTTCGGGCTTATTGTCGGAACGGGCGAATTCACTTGGCTAAAGAATTGATGGGATTTTATGCAGAGGCTAATGTTTTGTGACGGAAAAATCTGCCATTGCTTTTTTGACAATCCATGTATCCAGTTTTGTCAACCAATACAAAAACATGTTGATGAGGTTCACAAATATCTAGTCCCAATCTCAAAGCTAATGCAATTTGAAAGTTGTTGTTATTCAACAAAGTTCCAAGATTGGCACAGGAAACACACTCTCCCGAAGGCAAAAATTGAGAGACTAAAATACTAGTTTTGTCTACAACCGTTGGAAATCTTACTGAAACCGAGGAGTAATCGGAACACCATACTTGAGAAGATTCTAACAGAGACAGTTCTTTCTTCACCAAAGTAATGTCTGGACATATCTCATCAAAAGCAACGTATACATGAGCAGTAAAATAGTTTACATTTCTTGTTGTTGATTTCAAGGGCAATCTTTTGACATTCTTTTATCAGCATCTTAAAATCTTCAAGGACTGCCTTACTTGCAAGACAACCATCGTCAAGTACCAAAGGTTCAGCTTCGATGACAATGAGCAAACAATGTGCTGAATCCCAAGGCAAAATAGCATAGGGTTACATGGATTGCCTTGCTGTGCTCCTCATTCTGAGTTAATGATTTCTTCATCAAAGAGGAGAAAAGACCTTGTCTTGTAACACGGGATATAAGAATGGGAACGTGTCTGTTCAACTTTTCAAAGAAATTTTTCCAGTCTATTGTATTAAAAGCGTTACGGAAATCTATTGTATCTGTTCCCTAAAATCTCTCACAATATGTCCTTGCTGCATGAACTGCCGCTTCACATCCTTCTTTGGAGCAAAAACCTTGCTGATTAAGACGTAAGTAATTTTCTAGTGGCTCAGAGTATAGCTTACAAACAATTTTGGTAACAAGTCTCAAAATTGAATCCACTGCTATTCGTCTAATACCACCTCCTTTCTAATATAGAGCACATATAATATTGGGGTAACTGCTTCATTAAATTTTCCAGTGAGTATTAATTAATTTTGTCAGGGCACTCAGCGTGCTCAAGATTTTTTAGATATAAGGTCTTTTAGATGAAATAAGCGAAGTCTATTCAATCCACTACCAAAAAACTGTTGAAAGAAGAAAGACCATTTATTACTTGTAAATTTAGTAATAAAGTAGATTTTGTCTTTCAATTGTTTCAAAGTTTCCATATTCTACTTGGCCAAACCATCTTCAGAGGATAACAGCTTTATTGCTCGTCGTACGTTTCTAATTTTTAGTTTAATTTCTACCCTGTCTTTTAAGTTACAATCCTTTCTGGTGGTAACAGATTTATCAGAGACAATTCGTTGGAATATTTGAGGAAACATGTTGTTTTTTTGTTTTCTTACTTGGGAACTTTAGGACGGTATAGGAAAACCAGCATCCAAGATTCAGAATCGTTTCTTGATGTAAAAATCTCGATTACTTTAGGAAGGTTTGTAACTGCGATTCGACTTCCAACAGAGGTCTTCAGTTGACCTAATTGGCTTGCTAAGTCTCGAACCCAACCTATCTAAATCTGCAAGTCAAGGAGTGTCAAAAATCGGGTGCATCCGTCCAATATGAATCCTTAATATATAGAGATTTTTAAAATCATTCCGGACAGGAAATTGTATCCTCTTGAGAAACATGTACCTCTATCCTCCATCGTTTAAACAAAATTCGTCGAAGATCCTCCAAAACTTAAAAAAAATTACAATTTAAAATTTGAGACAAGTCCAGGAAGTATTAACAATATGAAGTTGTCAGTTGTGTTATGTTTTTTTTGTTTAAATCAATGATGTAGGAGTAGTGTAAGGACGCTTTACTTAAACAGAAAGTGAAGCCAAAGTCTCCAATTAAAAATTACAAAAATACAAAAATTTCATTCTTCGTTTTTAATCCCTCAATAATTTCACATTGGTTTATCATATTGCACCGATTTATACTGAACAGATAAAACCAAAATAAATTCACTGATATTTCGAAGAAAAAATAAAATCTTACTGATCAATTTCATACTGAATATGGAGCTAATTTGTTCACATTTGTTGAACTCTGTTGAAATACGCTGGAACGGATGAAATGTGTATCAATTTGACCCGGCGCTTGTGGGTATAATATTTCAGAAGTTATAATTGTTTAAATTAGCTGGGGTCAAATTGATTACACGGGGTGGAATTGATTACCAAGTAGGTTTTTGTTATTCTAAAGAGACATACTCAGAATGATTTATTATAATCATTATAAACAAGAAAAACTCAAAATGATTTATTATTATCATAGTAATAAGGGCATATTACATTTCTTTGACATTAATGTCTCTCTCAAACTTATATGCAACTTGGCCATCAATCTCTTCAGCCACAGATTGTGGCAGCAATGCTATTATATCGGCTTCATTATCAACTACAGTTTTGAATTGACGATAAGAATCGTTGATAGTTTTTAGTCCAACTACCTCAATTTTATCATCAGTTATATTTTGAATGAGTGTAACATATCTATATGTTGTCTTCTTCCTACTACCGGGTAACACTTTAACCAATAGAAAGGTTCCTTTTTCCATCCTCATGTTTTTAGTTGAAAAGTAATCAGTTTTCTTTGCAGTTTCCTCAGTCTGATCGTTATCAGAATTGTCATCCAAAACAGGTTCTGGTTTACTCTCTGAACTCGATTCTTCATTGGGTGCTGCTACACTTCTACTCCCACTTCTGGTCTTTGTCTTGTGATGTTTTGCCTACTAGGTCCAGCTGTGTACCGTTGTTGCTGAAGATAATTCACCAACACACTATGCACATGATTGTCCTCGATTGACTCTTCACCTGGTATTTTCTGTAAAACCCTTTCTACATCTAATGGTACAATACCAGTGGCTCTTGTTTAATGGCACCGTCTTATAATTTCCCGTCCATTTCATTAAGATTCGTAGCCAAGAGATAGGGAAAGTCTTTCATATCGATACATATCGATGATGGGTGTGCTTGTTTCCACAGAGATAAAGTTGATTGCTAAGAGCTCTTGAATGCCTTGAGAAAACCCACATCTAATGGTTGTGTAAGATGAGTCGAGTTTTTGGGCAAACATACAAAGGCAATATTGTTCTTTGCGCATAAGTTCAGAACTTCATCGGTAAAATGAGAAGATAAGTTGTCACCCAACAACACTTTACGGCCTTCTAAATTTTGGGCATGTGGTAAAAAGCAAGTTGTGAACCAATCAGTGAATGTTTGAGCATCCATCCAACTGTGGTGAGTTCTATTATATCTGGGGCCTGGTGAACAGCATCTCTGATTGCAACATGGTAAGCCTTTGGGCCCATTTTCCGTCCACTGTACCTACCTCTTCTCGGATTTGTAAATTATGTAAGGAGCCAACATAATTCCTGAAGCCGAACCGCACATCATTATGGTAGTAGCACTTTTTGTGAAGTTGCATACTTTTTCCGGATACTTCGTGCCACGTCGGAATAACATCTTTTTATTACCTCTATTATCTTGAAGATTTGTCTCATAGTAGTTAAAAACATTAGATGGTGGAATGTGTCGCAAAGTCTCTCTCAAATTGTCAAAGTAATATGTTATTGTCTTCTTCGAAACAGATGCCCGAGATCGTTTTATATTGACAGCAACTTTCTTAACAACTGCATTCTTATGACGCTTTAGCAGTGAATACACTCAGTCGTTACCTGGTAGATTGTTAGTGAAAGAGCTTACAGTACGGCCTCTACTCTTTAAATAGGTTTTGGTTAAATGTCTCAGGTCTTTGACTTCGAGAGGAAATTCCCACTCCCCGCAAATACTAGCAGCAGATAGAAACATCTTCTCTTCTTTAAGTAGTAGGTGAATATAAACAACTGTATAAAAATGTTAACAATCCTTAAATATTAGTGTTGAGAAAATCATTTAATTTTATTTTCCTCAGACACATAGTAGTAACGTTTCACTGTTCTTTAAGACAGCTTTTTCAAACATGTTATATAACTAAAAAGAAAAGAAATACAATCAAATTAGTTAGGCAAGCGAGAGAGTAACTTCTACGCACCTGTATTTTGTTATGATGGAAAAATATTTATTATAAACAATACACTAACATAATTAATTTAGTTTTATCATAGTAGTAGATTGGTGGGATGGAATTTACACACCTCATGTAAATGCACTCATTTTTATTGTAGTATTATTAGAGACAATTTAGTTAAAGTTTTTAAATGAAAATGTCAGACTTAATAATGAAGTTAGTTATTTTGTTTCAACTTCATGATGGTAGTGAATTGTATGTACAGTATGTTATAAAGAAATAGTTTTCATTATTTTTCAATATATTTTGTGAATTTTATTTTTAATCGTTAATAAAGATATTTTAAAAATGCTATATTTTAGTTGATTAAGTTATGGTAAATAAAATTTAGGTTCTCAATATCAGTTTTATAATTTACTGTATGTTGTGAGTTTTTTTTATGTGTAACATTTCTAGAATGGATCTTTTAAAGTAATTTTGTTCTTTATCTAATATTTCAGGCTTTTTAAGGTCGAAGTTATGAAATTGATTAACAGCATGGTCTGATAATGCAGTGTTGGGTTTTGTGGAAAATTCTTTTAATTTTGATTGAGTTATTATGTTGGTTTATTCTCTTATATAGATATTGTTTAGTTTGTCCAATGTACATTTTATCACAATTTTGACAATTTATTTTGTATACTAAGTTGGATTGTTGTAAAGTATCGGTTTTGCTTTTTAAATTACTAAAGAAATTTTTTTGATAGTGTTGTGATTGTTATAAGTTGTTGATAGGTTGTAATTTAGTAGTATTTTTATATTTTTTGGATATTATTAGAATATAAGGAATATTAATAAATTTTTTTTCTAAATTATTGGGAGTGTAACCATTATTAAATTCTGAGCATAAAACATTTGGTTGTAAATCTGTATTTTTGTATTGTTCTTTATTGGAATTTTTAATTTTATGAAGTCTATTTTTATATATTTGTCAATAAAATTAATAGGGTATTTATTTTTAATAACATAGATTTAATTTTATTTAAATTAGGTTTGTGATGTTTAGGTTCGGATAAAATAATAGATCTATCAACAAGTGGGTTAATTACACTAACTTTATATTTGTTAGTTGTAAAAGAATTAAAATTTAAAAATCGTTCTGTTTTGATATTTTTCCTGTACCAATTTGTTTCAATTTTGTTATTGTTATTTATTTGTATGGTTGGTTAGATCCAGGAAACTAATGGTTCTATTATTATTTTCCATTTCTATTGTAAATTTAAGTCTAGGATGGCAATTGTTAAATTAAATTTAGATTATCTAACTCTACAGTTCAATTGGTATATAAAGAAACTACATCTAGGGGAGAAAATTTTGTAATTATTTGGAATGGTAATATTGTTAAGTATTTTTTAAAAGTCCAGGAATCTTTAATGTTATTTTTATTTTTGGTAGTAATTTTTTTGAAGTATGTTAGAGATAAATTTTGATAATTTGTAAGTAGGACTATTGTGTGAAGCAACTATTGATCTTAAAGGTATATTAGTTTTATGAAGTTTAGGTAATCCATAAATATTGGGAATACTACCATTGTTAGAAATTAATTTAGAATAAGTGTATTTGTCTATGGCATCAATATTTAATAATTTTTTAATTAATGAGTTCTTTTTATTTTGAGTTTTTGGAGTAGGATCTTTGGTGATTTTTTTATAAATATCGTCTTCATTTAAAAGTTGTAAAATTTTGTTATTATAGTCGGTTTTTTGCATTATAACGGTTTTTTGTGCTTTATCGGCTTCTAGTATTAATAAATTTTGGTTGTCTTTGAAAAATTTTTTGGTAGTTTTAATTTTATTAAGAAATAATAGATTGTCATTTTGTTGTTTAGGAGGTAGAATGCTGTTTTTGTTAGTATTATTATAGTTAGTTATAACATTATTGATCTTATTACGAACGTGTTCTGTTGGTTATCGTTTAAGTGGGTAATTTGACTTTCAATATTTGTAATAAAATTATTAATGGGAATAGATTTATTATGTTCAAAAATATTGTAATTAGGTTCAAGTTGTAAAATTTCAATAACATCATTAGGGATATCTTGTTGACTTAAATTTTTAATAAAACTGTTATTAATATTTGGTGTGGCTTTTATGATTGTTTTGCAATTTTTTTGTAAAATAAATTATTGATTTTTTTAGAATGTGTAGTTTGTATTTTATTTTTGAGTTTGTTGATTTTTTAGACGTTATTTTTAAAAAAGTTTTGAATCAAAAATTCAGGAATTTGTTCGTCAATTTTGTCTCTTAACTTTATGATTTTTTGTTTCAAAAAGTTTAAGTTTTCATAAGAATCAGTAATTATAAAATTGATAACAGAGTTGTTAAATTTATTAATAGCATTATCAAATTTAACTTTATTACGAATGTTAGTAAATATGATAGTTTTGCATAATTTGTTACTAAGAAATTTTGGAACTAAGAAATGTCTTTTACAGGTGCGTAGAAAATTAATTCTCTCGCTTACCTTTACAATTTTCAATCCAATTTTTTTGGATGTTCTTGAATAATTTCTTGTGATCTTCTGGTAGGTAATTAGTTGATGGTGGTGGAAAATTATAGTAATTCATATTTTTGTATCAACCTAATGAATGAGATTCAATGTATTGTTGGTTGTATATCTTGGTAGATGATGCAGTCTTAAGTTTGGTTTAAAAAAATAATTTTATAAAATCAGTCACCAATTCTGATTTAGATAATATGATAAATTGAATTTAGTAAGTTGTATTTTATATTTGAGTAAGTAGTAGGTAAATATAAACAACTGTATAAAAATTTTAACAATTGTTAAATTATTGTTAACATTCTCCCTAGATGTAGTTTCTTTATATACCAATATACCAATTGAACTTGCTATAGAATCCATAAACTTTTATTGGAAAAAAATACAAAAATTTACCAAAATTCCTAAAGACATTTTGATTGAAATAATAACTTTTATTCTAAAATCAAGTTACTTTATTTATGAAAATCAAATTTTTCTCAATCTAAAATTTTCAATAACATTATCTTATATAAACGATACGTTGTTGATATTTTTATCATAGCTCACCAACACCAAATTAATAATATTCATAATAAATTTAACAATTGCCATCCTAGACTTAAATTTACAATAGAAATGGAAAATAATAATAGAACCATTAATTTTCTGGATTTAACTATACAAATAAATAACAATAACAAAATTGAAACAAATTGTTACAGGAAAAATATCAAAAACAGAACGATTTTTAAATTTTAATTCTTTTACAACTAACAAATATAAAGTTAGTGTAAGTAACTCACTTGTTGATAGATCTATTATTTTATCCAACCTAAACATCACAAACCTAATCTAAATAAAATTAAATCGATGCTTATTAAAAATAAATACCCTATTAATTTTATTGACAAACATAAAAAATAGACTTCATAAAATTAAAAAATTCCAATAAAGAACAATACAAAATATAGATTTACACCCAAATGTTTTAGGATCAGAATTTAATAATGGTTACACTCCCAATAATTTAGAAAAAAATTTATTAATATTCCTTATATTCCAATAATATCCAAAAAAATATAAAAAATACTACTAAATTACAACCTACTAACAACTTTTAACAATCACAACACTATCAAAAAAAAATTTCTTTAGTAATTTAAAAATAAAACCGATACTTTACAACAATCCAACTTAGAATACAAAATAAATTGTCAAAATTGTGATAAAATGCACATTGGACAAACTAAACAATATCTATATAAGAGAATAAACCAACATAATAACTCAATCAAAATTAAAAAGAATTTTCCACAAAAACCCAACACTGCATTATCAGACCATGCTGTTAATCAATTTCATAACTTCGACTTTAAAAAACCTGAAATATTAGAAGAAGAACAAAATTACTTCAAACGACCCATTCATAAAAAAAACTTACAACATACAGTAAATTATAAAACTGATATTGAGAACCTAAATCGTATTTACCATAACTTAATCAACTAAAATATAGCATTTTTAAAATAGCTTTATTAATGATTAAAAATAAAATTAACAAAAATATTGAAAAATAATTAAAACTATTTCTTTTATAACATACTGTACATAAAATTCACTACCATCATAAAGTTGAAACTAAATAACTAACTTCATTATTAAGTCTGACATTTTCATTTAAAAACCTTAAATAAAATTGTCTCTAATAAAACTACAATAAAAATGAGTGCATTTATATGAGGTGTGTGAATTCCACCCCACCAATCTACTACTATGATAAAACTAAATTAATTATGTTAGTGTATTGTTTATAATTAATATTTTTCCATCATAATAAAATACAGGTGCGTAGAAGTTACTCTCTTGCTTGCCTAACTAATTTGATTGTATTTCTTTTCTTTTTAGATATATAACTTGTTTGAAAAAGCTGTCTTAAAGAACAGTGAAACGTTACTACTATGTGTCCGAGGAAAATAAAATTACATGATTTTTTCAACACTAATATTTAAGGATTGTTAACATTTCTATACAGTTGTTTATATTCACCTACTACTTAATCAAATATAAAATACAACATACTAAATTCAATTTATCATCTTCTCCTCTGTTTCAGAAAATGCTGTTTGGCCTCCATTCTTCTTGATATGGATTTATTTCATATTATTGTACAATGTTCCGTGAGTTACATTGAACGATAAAGAAGCTCTCCTCAGACTCCACCCATTTTCTGTGATTATTTTCAAGGCTTGTTCTACAATATCCAAAGAATAGTCTTTATATTTACTAGCACTTGGTTTTCTTTCGTAGTCACGAACCATTGTTAAGCGAACTGCAATAATGAGAAAACGCATTGTAACATTATTGTAAATAGTGGGGCGTAATTGATCAGCGATCAATTTAGCCCCAGCTATATGATCAATTTGACCCCGAAAAATTAATTTCAAAATTCCCGCTCTCCCAGAAGAAGCAGAAACGTTCTAACCTAAGATATCCCGGGCTAAAACATGATTTGTCATACGTGTTTACAGTAAATTACGTTAATTCTCATTACTTTCATGTCATGAAAAGTTCCAGACTATCTAAAACCAGTTCAATCTTAACTCACCTTTTTTTTCAAAAACACGAGTTAAACAAGCCGCAGCAACTATACACATGATACAACAGAAGCTTTACGAATAGTTCCATGTGCGAGCAAACTTTGACATTTTATTGATTTTAACGCTAAATTTGAAATTTCTGATGAATGATCTGGTGATCAATGTCACCCCGCGAAGACAATTTCGCTCCAATTTACGGTAGCGGCATATCTACCCCACTTTTACTTCTTTGATTTAAACACAATTTTGTACATTAGTAAGAACATTTTTATAAAATATTATTGGTAATATTTGTAAAAAAATGTCAGTTGGCTTTATCTGTTTTTCTCGCTTATATCTCTATATGTTTTAAAGAATTTACTCAAAAATGACGAGAAAATAACTTCTAAAACTTGGAAAAGTAAAAAAAAATATTATACTAGTTCTTCATCGTCTCAAAGTTAGCTGAAATTTCTGTTTAGCTAATAATTAAACATTATCTGAATCTTCAATCTTTAGTTTCTCGTCGCTGTTTATAAAAAAAAAACAAAAAGTTTTTGTATAGAAAATTTTGTAAGCTTTCGATTAGTTTATATAAAATTTTGTTGTAAAATCAATTGAAACAAAGATATTTAAGAAAAACAAATATACATTTTGGTTAAATTCTATGAAAACACATAGTTTTCAAAGGTGTATTCTTACAATAAAATGCAACTTGCAAATGATTACTTGTATTAAATTATCTTTGTGTATACAGGGTGTCCCAAACAAAGTGGCCTATTAGACGTTTATGGAGAACTAATCGTATTTAAATTTTGAAACTTTGTGATAATATATTATTTATACTGATCTTTAATTGTAAAATAGATTCGCTTATATTGCACTTTCGGTTGTGCCGGAAGTCGACATCAACTTCTCTATGTTAAATGGAATGATATGTTTTTTATGACATTTTTGTATTTAACTCCTAATTTAAAACAACTTTTTATTAAGGTTTGTAATATCTACTTCGCATAGGTTTTGAAATATTGTTAAATTTTTTTAAAATATTGGTTTGTATGATATTTTTAAAATTTCATATTTTTGAACTTTATTAAGATAAAAAATTGTATTTGGTTTCCTTATAACAGAAGCTTAGTTTTATTTATTTTTGTGGTCAAAATATGTTCAGTGGATTCAGGATGTCTACCATTGATTCTCAAAGTAAGCCAACTTCAAATAGTAACAAGTCGATTTTTTTTTTAAATGGAACATACTAAATATTATTTAACTAGGTTGATTCAAAAATTTTTGGGATCAAACAGTTGTAACTAGCGAACTATTTGTCGTACAAATTTTTGCCGGTTTTTATTTTACAGGTAAAGTAATTATCTTAAAAACTATACACTTTACTGTCTACAAGCAGTTAAAGCATGGTTATTTGCCAACAATCGCTTGAAAATGAGAATTTTTGCTTCCATAGCCTTATAATGATTACAAAAATATTTTGTTTATACATATACATTCAAAATTTAATTTTCTACAAATTTCATTATATGCACTAAGTACGTAGAATATTAACAGTTTTTGACTAATTATTGATTTTATTGTGCAAAACATGCAGCAATTGTGGCTTAGAAAAATGTTTAAATGATTACATCTCTGTCAATATCAATCGTATGCAAACGTTTAAAAAAGAAAATTAAATTCTCTACAACTTTTATTTAAAACATTTTGCGATACAAATGGCTATTCTCGAGATACAAGCGCATTGCGCGCACTTGTTACCGTTTAACCGCGAAACACTCAAAGTTAAAAAAAACTATCTCAGTTCCTATTGGTCGTAGAGACAAAAATAAAAATTAAAAATGTGCGGCATTTTTGTTTTCGATCAAATTGATACTTTTGAGTTATTTACAAGATACTGATTTTTTAACACTTTCCCCCCTCTCAATTTCTTTCAAAGGGAACACAAAACAAATTTTCCCATTTTACTGGGCTAAAAAAATTTTTGGATTATTTACAAAGTTTGTACAAGTACGGTTTTAGAAAGAAATTGTTCAAACAAATGATGTAGAAATTGGACTTTAAAACTGGTTTTGTTACATGTTTTTTTTGTGTAATTATTATTAATTACATTTCTCATATATAAAAATTCTTTAATGCTTAAATATAAGTAAGAGACAAACTCATTAAAAAAATAAACATTATTAAATGAACTAAAAGTTAAAAGTTACTGTTTAATCAAAATTTGCTCAGTAGTTTTTTGAGAAATTCATCGAGAAAAAATGAAAAATAGTGTTAAACTTTTTGATTTTTAATATAATATGTGAGGTAAAATGCACAAGCTGTTTCTGACATTGATGTGACCAGTTTATTAAAATTATTGATATCTCGAAATATTATATAGGTACTATATGAAATTCGATTCGCATACTCTATAAACCTAAAATCAATCATCATTTATTCAATAAAGTTTTAATATTTTGATATTTTGTGAGTAATTACATAGAAATGGAGGGAAGATTTATTAAACTTTTCATTTCATCTCTTCTTTTGTAATGATTAAAATATTTAATACAAGGTACTTGAACGGTCTTTTTACTAAGCGTACGTGTTCGATTCTAATATTACAATATTTTACGGTAATTGAACATTAAAATATTTGCAGTTCATAATATAAATATTGAATTTAACAATACAGCAGATGTTAAGATATCAAATAATGTCAGTTCGTATTAGCTTACCGTAAGCTGAGCAATTCAATATAGTCTGTCGTTTTTACCTGAAAATCTAGACAATAAAAACTAAGGTATATGAAAGCAAACAGCCTTTTCTTTAAGATATTTACCTTAACCGCACCTGGTGGTATTATGTGTTATTCTGCGGAAGAGTAATGATTTTATTCTTTATGGCAAAAGCCTAGACGACGTCTAAATTGAACCGCTCGACCAAGTGGGAACAAGCATTGAAATTTATTTTAGTTCTTTTCAAAGCAGTGGATTTGACAAATGAAAGTGGTTAACGTTGAACCTAAATTATCTTTAAATTACTTCTATTGTAAAAATTATAGGTGGGGAGTTATGTGACGATTTTGCAATCGAATTTGTCGCTTTTGCGACAAATTAAATTTTAAAGAATAATAATAGCAATAACAAATTTTTGCCTTGAAATGGATTCGTAGTCCGTCCGGATGTAAACACAACATCTCAAAAATTATTGGGATTGGTTTAAATAAATTTATTTTGAAATTTACTATAACTTCAAATGAGGATTTGCAATATTTTTCTGTATTTTAAAAATACATTCAATTATATTCATTAAAAATTTGAATTTTTTTCATATATTTATGCTTTATGTTAATTTACATAAATACCCCAGTCAATAGAGCAAATAATAAGTAAATTTTGACAAAAATAATAGTAGGATACTGCCTGCGTTATGTAATTGTAAATAGTATAAAGTACCTTTATATTTTTGTTTTATACCGAAAACGAATTGTCATTATATAGTTAATTAACATTTAAATGCAAAGAAACGTGTTTTTTCTCAACTTGATTTTCCTGGGTGAAAAATAATAAACCAATGTTAATGGTGTAAAATGAAAAGTTATAGAAGATAAAATACAAATAAAGTGAGCACTAATTGACTCGATCAGATAATAACTTTCCGAGAAAATGGAATAAAGTAAAATATTTGGGTTTTTCTTATAAATTCGTAGATTCGTCATTTTTGAGATGTAGCACAAATCTTTTAGGAAATAGGAGTTAATGATACGTACTTATTGTGTGAAAAACCCTGCAATTGTCGGGCAATTAGTTTATGCACAATTGCAATTTAAATTTTTTAAAGCAATATATTCAATTAAGGCTGAATGCTTGTGTGATTGTCCGATAGTCAGAAATAAAAAAAAATGTAAAGTTGAAATAGAAAGAAACAAAACGTATATTCTCATTTTTTGATAAAATGATATTTAACACCGAAAAAATTCATGCAAAAATGACTGAAAAAGACCGAGTATGACCCGCCCGCTAGCGCCGTTTGAGGGGATTGCAATTTATATAAGCGCGCTGCAGACTGGTACTCCCACTACTTCTCCGTTTTCTAATTTGGTTATTTTCAGTCATCTTCACATGCATTTTTTTGTGTTAAATATCAATTTATCAAAAAATCAGGATATACTTTTTGTTTCTTTTTATTTCAACTTTACAAATTTTTTTATTTCTGACAATCGGACGACCACACAAGCATTCAGTCTCGATTGAATAAATTGCCTTAAAAAATTTAAATCTCAATTGTGCATAAACTAATTGTCCGACAATTGCAGGGTTTGGCACACATTAAGTACGTATCATTACCTCTTATTTCCTTAAAGATTTATCCTACATCTCAAAAAATGACGGATCTATGAATTTTAAAAGAAAAAACCAAAATATTTTACTTTTTCCGATTTTTCTCCAAAAGTTATTACCTGATCGAATAGAATTGGTGCTCATTTTCTTTGTATTCTCATCTTCTACAACTTTTTTTTTACACCATTAACATGGGTTCATTACTTTTCCCCCAGGAAAAAAAAGTTGAGAAAAAACACGTTTCTTTGCATTTAAATGTTAATTAACTATATAATGACAATTCATTTTCGGTATAAAACATGAATACAAGGTACTATTTACAATTACATGGCGTAGATGGTATCCTACTATTATTTTTGTATATAGGAATTTTTTATAGACAGTAAGCTTAAAAGAAACGTATTTTATTTTTACTGTTTTTAATTTTTATTCAATTTAAAATAAAGAATACTTTGTTTAATCGTGTACGTGTTCTATCATAATCAGTTAAGTGATTGGTCAATTACATATATTCAATTCTGGTGTTAAATTTAATACATTTTAGAAAGAAAGTTTTGATTTATTGTGTCCGTTTTATATGGGAGTTTATTAAGTACAAAATGTCTGACTCTGAAGGTATGGGGTCTGAGACGAGAAAAAGACGGAAAATATGGGAATTGTTCAAATATTCAAAAATCTCAAAGAATAGGCAGGTCACCAAAAAAGGGAGGCAATAATTCGGAAGTACAGATAGTGAGGAAAAGGCAAAAAAACGAGAAAATAACGAGATTTATATGAAAAGATGTTAAATGAATAAGAATAATAATAAAAGCAAACAAAGAGATGAAAGAAATCAAAAAAGAAATAATTAGGATGAATGACAGGTGGGAAGAAGAATGAATGTAAGAAATATGGAAAAATAAAAGAAAAAGAAATTAGTGATAAAAGGATCGGAAGTACAAGGATGAAAAACAGGTAGAGGACATGTTGAAATACAAGATAGGAGTGGAGAAAAAAATAGAAGAAGGACAGAGATAAAGAAAGGGATTGTGATGATAAAGGCAAGAAGTGTAGAAGAAAAAATAAATATTTTGAAGAGCAAAAAGAAATTGAAAGAGACATCGATGAAAATATAACAAAGAATAAAAGAGACATACAGTACATATCAGAGCAACAAACAAGAAAACTGGAAAAAGAAAGAAAAAGGTAAAGGTGGGGTATTTGAAAGTGCGGGTGGAGGGAGAACAAAATAATGAGATGAGAAAGAGAGAAAGCTGGTTAAGTGGTGTCCAAAACTAAATAAGATTGGAGGTCAAAAGGAGGAAGAAAAAGAAAAAGAGAAGAAGGGGAGAAGGGAAAAAATAAATTGGCAAAAACGAGAAATAATTTACTATTTTGGAACTTAGCAGGGGTAAAAATAAGGAAAAAGAGTTTTGGGGTTTTTTAAAAAGCTTGGGACGATTGGACCTGTAGAAACATAGACTGGCAAACATGGAGATAAAGATTACGGGATAGGTACAAATGGAAAGTACATTTGCGGAGAAAATTAAAAGGCTAAAGGGGATATAATTACGGGGGTAAAAAAATAAGTGGAAAAGTGTAGAAGAGGAAAGGCAAGAAATACAAGGAGTTTTAAAAAGACAAATAACTACTCAGGAAGGAAAGAAGTACATAATTATTACTGTGTATAAAAAAGAAATGTAAGAGACAAGAGAAAAAAATAGAAAAATTGTTAGGGTAGGATAAGGAGGAAAAAATTATTATACAGGGCTTTAACGCAAGGATAGGAAAAGAAGAAGGAAAGATAGTAAAAAAAGAAAGAAAGAGAACAACAATGGACAAAAATATAAATGGGCAAGAAAGAAAATTGTTAGAAATGTGTGAAGAAAGAGGGTGGACAATTCTAAACAAAAATATGGCGGAAGGTGGGAGTACACATATATGAGCGAAAGGGAAGTGTAATGGTAAATGAAGGAAATATGGAGATTATATAAAAATTGAAAATAGAAGAAGAAGATGATTCCGATCATCAGCCTTGGAGGAGGGAATGGAGAAGAAGAAGTAAATGAAAAAAAGGAAAATGAAAAAATATGGACAGAAAAATTATAAAAGGATATAAAGTAAGGATGGCAGAAATGCAACCGATGGAGGAAGAGGTGGTCCAAGAAATAAAAAAGATAATAACTAAAATTGAAGCGGAAGCGGAAAAAAGGAGATATCGAATAAACTCAAGAGAATTTGGTAAAAAACATGAGTTGAAGACAAAGTTTATGCAAAGATATTAAGAAGGAGGCTGGAGATGAAAATAGAAGAAAAAAACTTATATGGGGAGGGATTAAAGAAGCAGAAGAAAAAGCAGATTAAAGAAGATTTGGTAGAGGCAATAGAAGAATTATATGAAGCGAAAAATGCAAAACAAAAATATAAAAAGTTTGGAAAAGGCGTTTAAGGCAGGAATTTCCTTCGAAACCCTAGTCTATTTTCATTACATATAGGAGATCTGGAAGAGGTTATAATGGTGTTAGCGAAGAATGAAAATAAAATGCGTGGAGCAATAGGTGTGGTAAAATCTATATAAAAGGAAAAGATTTAAGAGCAAATGTAGGTAAAACAAAGTTAGTGATGTTTTAAAAAGAAGAAGAGAAAGAAAAAATAGAGAAATGTGGAAATGGGGAAGAGAAAAATATAAAGTGAAAAGAAAATAAGATATTTGGGTATAAAATAACGTACAACAACAAGGGTGAGAGGCGTATTGAGGAATTGGGAAAAAGAGGAATAAAAATGCTAGGCTATTGTGGGGATTGGGGAGAAACAGTGTTTGGAGCGAATATAGAAAAAGAAGATGGTTATTTGAAAAGTGTAATGCTGTACGGGGCAGAGTTATGAGGTTGTGAGGGAGGGAAAAATTAGAAAAAATACAAAAAAATATTGGAGATGCACACTGGGGTTGGATAGAGAGACACCAAGCTATATTGTAGGAGAAGAAGTAAAAGTTAGAAAAATTAGGGTACACACCGAGGAGAACATAGAAATGACGAAAAAGTAAAAGTAAAAGGGAGGGCAATGAAATATTGAAAGAATGTTGAAAAGAATTGAAGAATATATAAATATATTATAAGAAGAAGAGGCAAACTTACAAATACTTGAAAGAATGAGCTAAAAGTTAAGATAAGAAGGAAAATAACAACCCCCAAGCTGAACTATATATGGGGTTTAGGTTACAGACAGAAACTCAAAGTATTTAAAGAAAGAGAAAAGCTTAAAATAAAAGGGGGATGGTAGGTGCGTGCGATTTAAGATGCGGGAATGAGAAAAATGTAAGTAAATATTGGGGGAGATGAAAGAAGGCCGTGTAGACTGTGTGGAAAAGACTGGGAAAATTTACAGCATATTATGAGGGGGTGTGAAGAACTTAGGAGTGAAGAAAGAGAAAAAAGACAGTGGTGGAGAAGGAGGGGAAGGAGAGAAATGGATGGAAATAAGTGATAACGAGGAGAACAAGGGTGATGGAGGAAAATGTTTAGTTATTGTGACAAATTATAATTTTGAATGAATTTATGAAAACCGAATCATTTGTTTAATTAATGTGAAAAAAACAAATAAATATTATTATACATTATTATTAATTTACATAAATCAACAATATGTATAAAACAAACAAGTAATTTAAATAAAAACCAGCAGCTTTATTACTTAAAAAAATATGATCGGAATGCTAATTAGTTAATTTTCCTTAAGTTGAATTATACGTGGGTTAGTTTAAATCCTTGAAATTGAAAATTAAAAACAAAAAAGACAGGCGTTTTAACT
The DNA here is from genome assembly GCA_030710515.1 of Abscondita cerata. Classification (NCBI taxonomy): domain Eukaryota; kingdom Metazoa; phylum Arthropoda; class Insecta; order Coleoptera; family Lampyridae; genus Abscondita; species Abscondita cerata. The sequence continues at coordinate 101,288 of JALBCR010002801.1, read as the reverse complement.
GAAGTTTTATTTAATTTTTTTTCGTTTATAGTCACCGCAGTCTCGTAAATTTTCCAACAACCATTGAATCCTAACCGAATTCAACAACACACATTTAATTTTCGGTAATAAATTTCTGGTTAAATAGAGAACCACAGCAGCAGTAATTCTCTCTCAGGCACAGACTGCCGGCTTGATTTTCTGAATTAAAACTCCCTAAGTTGCATCATTAGAGGTCACTTGTTCTTGTTATTTGAAAATTTACCCCCTTTCTCTGTTACCATCTTTCTTAAACATGTAGTTTGTAAGTTTTTTGTTGGCGTGCAAAATTTTGTTAACGGAATTCCTTGAAATGATTTAATCATATAAAATTGGCGTTTGGTTTTGTCGTGCTGCGCCCTTATATTTGAAATTCAACCCGCATGAAAATAATAGAACTCTAACTGTTGCAGTGTATCTACAAAGTTGGCGTCATTATGTTGTCTTCATAAATTCTTCTGTCATGACTGATATTTTACTGTAATATTTAAAAATGCATGTTACGTTAAATTTTTATGCAGCTTTATTATACTTTTACACACATTTTTTTTACCTTCTGCACTAGAAATAGCTTTTAATATTAGACTATCCAATCATTTAAATAACTCACCTGTTACAGTCATATAGCTTCCTGAAGACTAATTCTTAATAATCTTAAAATAAGTGTCATCTTCCTAACCCCAATATTTATTTAATGTCTTCTCCAATCAGCAGTGTCTCACGTATCTTATCAAGAATGATTTTGTTACCCTGGCCAGCAAAAAGCCCAGATTTTAACATTATCGAAAATGTTTGGGCTCGAATACTTGCTGTTATCCGAAGACAACAAAGGCCAAATTTTATACCAGTAAACCGTAATGCACTAATTGCAGCCATTGATACCGCATGGGAAACGATTAATATTAATTATATTGATACCTTGATAGCGTCAATGAGCAGACGCCTCCAAGAATGTATCAATAATAATGGAGGTCACACCCATTATTGATTTCTTATATTTATTTATATAGTAATACCTTTATTTAAAAAAAAGTTTTCATTTAATTTTAAACTATAACTTGGTATCTTAATTATAATTATGTAATAAATTTTTGTCAAAAACTAAATATATACGTTGACAATAAGAATTGCCTTAGTTTTTATTTTCACTTTTTATATTAACTACAGAAAAATGAAACGTCATAAAATATACATTTTGTAAGGACTAAATATTATGAATAGAGAGTTTAATGATTTTTTTTAATAACTTACAATAATTAGTAGGTTAGATTTATTTAAAAATAAGTAATAATCAGTCAACCCAAATAACCATGTTTAGTTTTTGATTTAATTTAAAAGTTATTGCTTGTAGACGTTTTTTAAATCAAAATTATTTCTAATTTTATTTTGTAAACATTTCCTAAACAAAATTTTGATTCGATAATTAATCGAGCTATGGTGTTTAATTAGCGATACCTTCAAATATATTCTTTAAAGAAAATTAAGTAAGCAACGTAAATTACCTATTTTCTAAAACGTGCTTAGTGTAATGATTCATTCTACAGTCCTTCTATAAGATAACCCCTGCTGAGACTACCTGCTGTTAGAATTGTAAATGATACCCTTAAGCCCGCTTCACAATGTGCAAACTTTTGTTTACAGAAATTGTGGTGTCCAAGTTTTAAATTTCATGAGTGTACTTATTAGAAGAACGTAAAAAAAAATGTTTCTAGTTCTAATAATTTAATGACTACGGTTATATTAATAATTTACATTATATATTATTTTATTTCTAAATTAATTGTTACTCTCTCTAATTGTGATGCGGTACATTTAAAACACCTTATAGTAGAAGCCTTGAAAAATACCAGACATCTTTAGTCGAAACGTCGGCACCACACCAAAATGGGTTTTAATTGTTAATCCCGACCCGCAACTCCTAAGCAGAAGGCCCAGTATCTGGGGTAACAACTATAATTAATATAAAAGGAGACAACTTTAAAAATCTCTAATCTTGTTCGGTCATTGCCCAACATCATGCTTGCAGAAATTGTGACAATCCTGTTTTGTCGATGATCATCAATTCGTTTTCTATTATTGTTGTTGCAGTATTTCAGAAGAGAATTAAAATTAAACAACGCTTTAATTAAACAATTTAACTAACTTTTTAATTAACTCAACAATTTACACATGAACTGTCAAAAACGTATAATTTATTATTTTAACGTCAATCATTCGAATATCAGATGACTATCGACCGCGGGTCTCATTCTTTTTCAACCTTTTTTCTTCAACACTTCCCTTCGAGATGCGGACGGTGAACCATTTAATTTGTAATTTCTCGAACACCCATCGATTATGTTTTGGTCTTGGAAGCCCCTTGGTCAGGACATCTACTGCCATGTCGTCCGTTGAAGTATACTTAATTTTGAAATTTTTATCATTTTTTGCAATTTCTCTAACAAAGTGATGCCTCACATCAATATTTTGTTCTGTTGTGGAACACAGCATTCTTCGCTAATATTTGAACTCCCTCCCTCTTTATCAGCTTCTGTTAAAGCCATATAACTCGGCTTTAATTGATGATGCTGTGCTGTATTCATATCCAGTGTATGATCTTCTGTCATCAATGCAATTTGCCCAGTCTGCATCAACGTAACCAGTTAAGGTTTTCTTATTTCTCTAGAATGTTAAACCAATGTCATGTGTTCCTTTCAAGTACCTTAAGTATTGTTTTGCAGCTGTCTAGTGAATTTAATCATAACACGAGCTGTACTGGCTTAGATAACTCACAGTATGAGAAATATATGGTCTTGTACTGACTGCCAAGTACATCAATTCCCTATATGGTAGTTTCTGCAATTACTATAATTTATCTTTACTGTTCTTTTATTTTATAGATGGTTCAAGTGGCGTAGCTACAGGTTTAGCATTGGTTATGTTGAATCTGTTCAATACGTCCTGTTGATAATCTTTTTGACTCATCGTAATGTAATGTAATGTTATGTTCAGTCTGTGAACATTCTATTTTACAACAATATTTTACGTTTCCAAGTTTCTTGATCTCGAAGTTTTCTGACAAGTTATCCTCAAGCTGCTTCAACTTCTTCTTATTTCTAGAAACAGCCAGAAAGTCATTGATGTAAATAGTTACCAGGATAATATCTTCCCCTTGTCCCAAATAGAATATAGGTACACTGATCTGATTCCGGTCCCTTTAGTCCAAATCTCTTTAATTCCTCGCACAGTTTGATAAATCATTGACTTCCAGTTTGACGAAGACCATAAAACGCTTTCTTCATAAGGCAAACTTTGTTTTCTTTCCTGAACTCTTGAAGAAGTTTGACGGTTAGTTTAGTTGCAATTATAGTTTTCAGTATGTCTTCAGTGTATTCTGTAACTTTTATAAAAATTTTCTTTTTCAACACTTCATTTAGATATGCAGTTGTCACGTCGTACTAAAGTATTTCCATCTTATGTTGAGGCGCAAGTGCTAGGATCAAGCGTATAGAACTGCTTCTAGCCACCGGTGCAAAAGTTTCTTCGAAATCTATTCCAGGACGTTGAGAAAATTCGCTAGCCACGATTCTGGCTTTTCTTCTTTCCGAGTACCGTCTGAATTGTATTTGTTTTAAGACGACTTGACTTCTCAGACTGGTTGATTCTGAGGACGATTAACAAATACCCGTGTGTCATTTTTGATAATTGACTTTATTTCAGTAGCCATTGCGTCAAGCCATTCTGAAACTCTCATTGCCTATAAAATTGGAATTTCAGCGAGTCCTCCAAAGTCTTCTGTTACGTCAGCCCTGTCTATATCTTCCACTTGGTGGTATTCTTTCTTTGGCATTTCTAGCATTCCGGTCATAATCATAATAATTTGAGACATTGCTCTAGGTTCTGCTTGATTATGAGTTTCAGCTTGACCTTCACGTTGATTTCCAGGGTCTTCATGAATTTTTTGATCTATTTTCTAATCGTTTTTTGATCATTTTCTTGACTTTCTTCATAATTTTTTCTTATTTATTTTCCTCCACATCATCGAGCCAGTTTATATCATGATCTTCTTCTTGTTACTTCTGATCATTTTCGTAGGGTGATGAGAAAATCAATCTTTTTTTGTAGGTTTTCAATTTTTTTATCTTTGAAACTTTTGTTCAATTGAATTGTAGATCTTTCCATGAACTTCACGTTTCAAGTTATTTCTACTTTTCTTTCTTCTGGTAACCATACTCTGTAAGCTTTGGATTGTTCTGAATAACAGATAAAATTTCCTTTTTTTACTCGTGGTTTCAACTTCTCTTTTGTTGGATTTCACCTCACATCCGAATTCCTGGAAATACTTCACATTTGGTATTTTTCTAGTCCACTTCTCAAATGATGTCTTCCCCTCAATACTTCTTGATGGACACTCTGTTTCGAGTGTAATTACCTGTCAGAACTGTTTCTCCCCAAGAACTGTACTGGAAGACCTGACTGGATGAGCATACATCTCGTTGCATCTGCCAGAGTACAATTCTTCCTTTCGGTTACACCGTTCTGTTGAGGAGTATGTGTATCAGTTAATCTGCGTCCAATTCCATTATTCTTCAATAATTCGTCCAATCTTAAAGAATCGTCAATGAAGGTCACAAAGTATCTTGCACCTGCTAATAACTTTACTCTTGCTGGTCCCCATACATTGAAGTAAATAATTTCTAATAATTCCGTCGACCTCTGTGACTTAATTGAGAACGAAGATTTGGTCATCTTCCCTGAAGATACACGTCACATTCAAGCTTCCCAAAAGAACTGTCCAATTTTATTCAATGGATAGCTCTTTTTCAACACCCTTTCTCATGTTTAAATAACCCATCTTGCGATGCCAAATCTCCATAGCGCCTATTCTTGAGTTTGTGACGTCATCCTGAACCACTGCATTACACTGATCTACTTTTTCTTGCATACAATACAGTCCTTTTACTCGATCAGCTTGAAGAACAGTTTTTCCACTTTGATCTATGATTACGCCTGATTTGTTGTCAAACAGCACCTTCAATCCTATATCAGTCATTTTTGACACTGATAACAAATTTGTTCAAAGGTCAAGAGCATACGATACATCATCCAACTTTACATTTTTAAATGTACAATTTAATTCTGATGTAAACTTTATTGATCCTCGGGCCGTAATATCCGTTGAAGCGTTACTTGCTAGGTTTCATTTTTCAGTCCGTGCATCCGCAATTTCAACAAATTCTTCCGATCTTTGCAGAGGTGAGTCGTACAGCCACTATTTAAACACCACGCATTGTTTCTGGATGCTTGACTCACACCTTCAACATTATTTTCTTTATCTTTCTTCACAATGTTTGCAGTGAAATCTTTAGCCTTGTGTCCCTTTTTATGACATCGGTGACACTTGAATTCAACTTTCTTTTCAGCTGCTTTTGTTACCCTGTTTTGCTGTTTGTTTCTGTCATTTTTAGTTGCTTTCTATCAGTCATTGCATTTGAAACTGTGTTACCATTATTTGCCTTCCTAACGTTGTACTCATTAACGATTTTGGTTCTCAAGATGTCTGGTTCCGGTAAGGAGTCTCTTGATTATCGAATTCATCCGGTAAACTATCCAATAATAACGTTTATAGCAACCGTTTATATCAATCGTCAAGTTCTTTAATTTAGCGTTGGTCTCGAAAAAAATTCCTTATACTCTTCCGTTTTGTGACGAGTCAATTATCTCAACATCGAAGTTATTCAACTCGCTTCTGTTGAATCGTATGCTGATTGCAGTCTTTCCCACAATTCTTTGGAAGTCGTGCATCCGCAAAATTGACTTATGAATAGATTAATTAATGTAGACTTAGCTTCTCTGTCTTTGCTTTCCCATGCACGTGCTACTGGCACTGATTCTGCGTTACCTTAAACAATTGCTGACTTTACTGTCTCACCGCCCACGTACTCAAATGCATCGTTTTTAATCAGTAGAGATTCCATCTGGATCTTCCACGCTTCATAATTATCTGTGTTCAACAGTTAACCCTTGCCATACGAAACGACATCCTCTTGGCACTAATTATTTCTCTGTCAAACTTAAATTCTTTTGACTTACTTTCACGATCAACGATCCACACAATTTCGTATTTTAGTTATTAAACGTCTTGACAAACAATGTTTATCTTCTTTGACAGTCAGTCTGGGCCCATAACCTGTTGTTGCAGTATTTCCCCAAGATAAAAAATATAAACTATCAAAAACGTATATATTATTATTTTAACGTCAATCATCCGAATATCAGATGACGACCGACCGCATATCTCGTTCTTTTTTGAATCTTTTATCTTCAACATTTATCGAAATCTTCAACAAATTTTATGGTATAATATCTACCATTTTTCATGGACAAGCTTAATCCATAGTGCTAGACTAATAGATCAGGAATAATAGCCACAGAAGAGGTCAAACCTCAAACTAATTTATAACAAAGTTATTCTTTTTAGGTTATTAGGGACCATACTCTCTCCAAAATATCAAAATCCCACACCATTCCCCCTGTGCGTCACCTTGAAATGACGTCATAAAGATGGCGCACCCCGAATTTTAGGAATACAGCAATTCCAAACAACGCTGATAGCCGATTTTTACGTTTTATCAAGTAAGTGTACAAAAATTGATTTGGAATCTGACCTCAGTAACGTCTGTCTTCTTCAATTTTTTTATTTTTTCTATATGGTTGTATTTTGGTTAAATTGGCATATAGGTACAGTTGATTGCTTGGTCAGATTCTGCTAAGAAAACTCAAAAATGTCCGAAATTATTCCGAAAAACTCAAAAACTCTGTTTTTGAAACATCCAGTGTGTCCGTTATTGTGAAACTTATGATAAAATGTTTGAAATAAAAATTGCTTGTTTGGTTAAAGGAAACGCAATTTTAAAAATAATTTTCATAATTAAAATTCTTATTTCAATGATGTGCAACAAGCTAAGTTTCTAATAAATAGCGGCCTATTTTAAAATTATTATATTACACAAGTAGGCCCTGAATAGCATTATGTTGTTATGTCTTTAAACTAAATAATAGTTTCAGTTGTCAATTTTGAAAAATTTATTATGCATACATTTGTATAATAAAACATATTAAATTACTTATTTAGTGAGAAACTAGCCATTTAATAACTGAATAACGTAAAATTAAAAGTTTAGTTTGAAGTCATGACAACATAACTCATTTGCTTTCTTGCCCAACAACAATTTTCAATTTAATTTAAGATTGTTGCAATTTATTGATAGCAAAAAATTTAAATAAAAAAAAAAGTTTATCTGGAGAACCATGAGAGTTAACGTAGGTATTGATAAGCATAAATAAATTATTCTTACTTTTGTAATTTCAATAAAATTTCAAAACCTAACAATTCAAATGTCCGTCAATTTGAAAATTAAGATTCTAAACCGACCGTCGTGTGACTTGCAAATCCAACTGAATTTGTCTTAGTTTTTCCACTACTCTCTATCCATCTTTATTGCTTGAAATTCAAGAAGCTTGTATTTTTGGTTTTCGAATTTGTTTACGAAAACAAAACAAAAGCGTAATTAAGATTTATTTCTTTACATCTTAAGATCACTTTAGAAATTTAATTATTATTCATAATAACAAATTATTAAGTTTCGAATTGGAAAATTAATATTAAACTTGAAGTATTTAAATTTTCCTCATTCAATAAACGTTTACGGTTAATTTAAGATTAAACAAACTTTTTTTGTCCATGAACTTTATATTATAAACCGATCGCTTATATTTACTCTCGCAAAAATGTGAAAATTTTAATTTATTTTTCGCCTGATGTAAACAGAAAAAGTTCTTTTCGTTCATCGAATAATTAACAACTGCAATCAATATTTCAAAATCAAATTATCGCCTTTTTGCTTTTAATAATTAAAACTTGGTTTAAATAAAATTTTACAGAAAAGTAATTCTTAACTTTCATTATGTCGAAATTAGAAAGTTGTCAGAACAATGCAACAACGGTAATGTAGAAATTTGTGTACGAACTTTTTAAAAGCTTTGATCTCGTAAGCCCTTTATATACTTTCGAAAACTTTAAACTGCAAACTTTTAAGTAACTCGATTTTAACAAAGAAAATATCACACCGCGATCCATTAATTATTAATAAATTAATTTTTTGTTGTATACGCAATGAACAACTTAGATGTAATTTTTTATGTAATTAGAAAAAAAAGATAGGCTGTTATTAAATTTTGAATTAATTTATTGAGATTTGAAAAATCGAAGGAGGTTTGTCTGTTCGGACCGGGAATTATTTTCTCTGGGAAGAAATCAAACTGCAGGAAATGAAACACTTCTACGAAAGCAGGAAATGGACTGAAAACTCCTCACCTCAACCTTTATCTTGACTTCAAAATGTTTCTATGTCTTTCATTTTTATTCGGCATTTTCGAATAATAGGTTTTTTTTATTGTTGTAAAATCGATTTCAGCGAGTTTTAAAATGTCACACTTCTGGAATAAAACGATCCAAATATTATAAAAGTATAATTTTCAAATGTATGGAGTTTCAACGAGTTTTAATGCAGCTTATCTAAACCGCTTTAACGAAAGAGATTAACATTTATAACTAACCGTATCCAACTTTTATAAGACTAATTAAATTGTACTGGATTGTATGTATGGAAACAGGTTTACTGGAAGCTATTCCCGTATTCCAATTATGAATTTCGGAACACCCTTAATAACCCTTTTTAGACAAATCCACTTTATACCTAACCCACAAATATTCATTATTCCGATAATTTCGTTAGTTTAATTAGCGAATTTGTTTCCGATTGATTCTAAAATTAGTTCTTGATAATTTTTTGTGTGAAATTTGCTTTAATTACTTTCCTAGCAAAATTTACAAGACAAATTAATAAAACACCTTTAATTAAGTGATGTCTTACCGTCTTCCGATTAATTAAGTAGCGGATGTCTTTGAAAAGGTTAAATTAAAGCGCTAAGTAATTTAAGTTTTTGTAATTAAATTGCGAAGAAAACGTAATTTATATATTTTTTTGTATGATACGACGAGGTAACAGCTATACAAAGTTTTGAAGTCGTGACTTGCATGTTAAAAGTAGTTCTACAGTTGTGCTGCTTATAAATTTTACAATAAATTTTGATGTCGCTGTACTGTGACATTAATTCGTCCTTAGCGTCAAGATATCCCGCATTTTAACAATCAATAAGTCAAGATTTTTATTATAATATTTTTTGAAATGTATGTATAAGTTGTGCATACCCGCATGTTCAGATACCAGGCTGAAGTTACATGGGATTGGAATGTACATTCCGCGACAAAAGTGACACGTATCATTTTAACGATAACTCGATAAAAATTATATTAAAATTTGTATTTAAAAAACTAAATCATAGTGTATTAATACAGTTTTCCGTCGACCGTGCATTTATGACTTACATTAACGTATACAAAATCGTTCATTAATGACCCTATTAATGAACGATTTTAGTATAGGCAACCAAGCATACATGTGTATACCTAAAGTTGCCATTTTATCTGTCAATAAATTACAATATGAAAATGTAAATAAAACATCTGTCATAATTTGTAGCAAAGCAAATTTTAATAATAACAAATCTTCAATTTGTTCACACAAACTTTGAAACATTTTTGTACTGTACACAATATTCCAATGATAACAAACTATTGTCTCACACAGTTTTTCAATATTGTTTACTCATTGTTCAAATGTTAAATTCTTCAAGCAGAATTGTAAGAGAAAATAAAAACTATAAAAAAAATGGTCCGATAAACATTCCGACTTCTAAAAATATCTTTTGGAGGTGTAGTAAAACCACTTTAAGAAAATATTTTTTTTGTAAACTGTACATGCGAATGTTGTGTGAAATAACAATAAGGTGAAATCAAGATCTTCTTACTACTTTTTTTGCTAAAATCGTTATATCGAATCGCTAAAAACTATACTATTTTTTTTATAGATAGAATGTTAAAACAAGGTCACGGACACGTTTAAAAAACTAGTTTCAGGGTTTACCGTTCTGTAGTGCTGCTTTACAGGGAAAAATTACATGTTTTCGAAGCGATAAAATAACACCCTTATATACAATTGAAATATTCTAAAATATTATTTTTCACATTCTACAATGTTCTTTCCAACTCAGTACGGACGCTTTTTTTTTAAATTCAAGATCAATTAATAAATTGGGAAAAATTTCAATATTTCACGACAAAAGCTGCAAAGACTATCTTATTTTCAAAACATAATTATAACAAATCAAAATATTTTAGAGAAAAAAGGCCCGACGTAAGTTACGTAACAAATCCATGTTTATGATAGTGAAATCCAAAATTATTTTTATCAAAAACTGTAGCCTTGAGAGTGTCGCCCTTGACATAGGAATTTTACATGGGAATTTAAAGGTAGAGAGGACTCTTAAAGAATCTTAAGCTGGAACACATACAGAATAATCGATCTTGTCTCAATAAGTTGGTGGACCACTTGTACACAATGCAATATGAATGAATATCTTTGTTTTTTAGGATGTGACAAATCATTATCAAAAGTTCAACTTGTTTACAGGCAACGTAGAAATGTACTTGGGCTTTTTGTATCAGTTATCAAACATTGTCTCACAAAAAGATTTATACAATTTGTTTCGCTGTGATGAAAACTATCGTATTCGACGCAACAATTAAAATTCAGTACCTCAATTCTTCATCAACTTAGTGACTTGAATTAAAATACTGTTATCAAATAGCCATACAAAAGACGAAAAAGCAAAGAATGATCACAAAAATGTAGAAACATCGAAGTTAGATTATGTTATACAATTAAAAAATTGTGGTGAGTTTACAAAACGGTACTTTTTAAAAGTGCGTTCACAATAGCATATTTTTTCTAACATTATTAAATTATAATTTTATTAAAATTACAAAGTACGGTCAACGGAAAAGCTGTGTAACTAACTCTTGAATTAAACGGCGATTAACATTTCAAACATTAACGAGCTCGCTTCGCTCCCGCGTTAAAATATCTCGAATGTTAATCGCCCTTATTAATACACTCGTTTGTTAAATAACTATTAAGCATTTTTATGCATAGTTAATAATCAAAACTAATCACAAAGTTACATACGGAACATTACAAATCAAATTAAACTTTAGATTTTTTTTTAAACTAAGGACTTGCAGCCACTAATCTCAAATACTACGTTAAAGAAGTAGCTGTTCTCTATCAGGCACTTTTAATCGTTTTTGATAATTTTACTTTTTTTTATTTTCATGAGGCTTAAAGTGTGCGTTCTATGACACACGAACTGTATCAAATTAAACTTTAAATTTAATTTTTTTTTTTAAATTAAGTACTTGCCGCCGCCATTTTCCAACACCACGTTAAAGGAGATTCTGTTCTCTATCAAGTCTTATTGGCCGTGTTTCATAGTTTTGCTTTGTTTTGATTTTAATGGGGCTTAAAGTTTGCAATCTATGACATACTTACTCTAACAAATAAATTTTGATTTTATATTTTTTGAAAAATTAAGGATCTTGCCGCTGCCAATCTGAATCACCACGTTAAAGAAGATTTTTAAGGTCTCTTAACTGTTTTTTATACTTTTTCTACTTTTCGATTTTAATGAAGCCTAAAGTTTGAATTCTATAACGTACACTACCAAATTAAAATTTGAATTTAATTATTTTTTTAAAATTAAGCACTTGCCGTTGCCAATCTCAAACACTAGGTTAAAGAAGAGGCTCTTTTCTATCAAGCCGTTTTGGTGGTTTTTTATAATTTTGCTTTTTTTCCGATTTTAATGAGGCTTAAAAGTTTGGATTCTATTACATACGTATGTATCTCAATTAGAACGCGTGCCTCTGGTGGTTTACATTTTCCCATTGATTAACCATTGGTTTTTCCTACTTGGTCGTTAAAAATTCCAAAAACCGTATAAATGTCTCATACAGATACGCAAGTAACTGAAAAAAAATTAAGGCCTATTGGATTGCGCAGTATTGCTGTATATTCTGGTCTGAACAGGGTCCAAAATGACAAAACAACGACAAAATGTTTTTTAACAGGTTTCAATCGCTTTCGTTGCATTATTTAGATTATTTAGAATTTTTTAAATCTACATCGTGTTGTCGATCAAGTAGGGTTTCGTTATTATCGAGCGTCGGTATAATTCCGATCATCAATTGGCTCTGCTCAAACCATTAAGTTCACCATTATTGTTTTTGACGGGCATTATCATGAACGAATCATCCAATCTGCCTATGTTACGACAGAACATTTTTTTGATTGGTGACGTCAATACTCAAATTTATGGGAATAAACTCCTCTCTAAATTACAAGCTTTGAAAGTTTTGTTTTTCAATCTCCGTTCACTACATTTGAGTTTGCGGGAGTCTACTATTTTTGTTGCCAAAGAAGTCTCAATTTTTTGGGATAAAGCTCGTCTGTCTACTAAAACGCTTTATCGGAGCGCTGATGTGGTTGAGGGTCTCTACGAAAAATGGAGAAAATTACAAAGAAATGAAGGCAAAGCAAAGAGAAAGAATTCACATTAGAATTGCAAAATTTATTGAGTTTTATCGGAGACATACTAGAACACGTTGGTGAAGAGTTTTGTTCATTCAGAGGAAATCCGGTGCCAATTTTCAATCCCACTACGATATTCAAGAAAGAAAAAAAAATTTAAGACGACGATTACAAAAAGTGAAGAGGAAAGATCGATAGATAAAAAACACCGATCAATGCTTCGAAATGTAGTCAAAATATTAAAAAGGTAATGTAACATTAAAACATTAAGGTTACGCAAATTTTCTTAAGGTCAAACCGTAGAGTGGGAGTCCAGTGGTGAAGGAACATTTTGAATTTTAAGCCAAAAAAGTATTTGGACCTATTCCAATATTTCAACGGAAAATTTTCAGAACGACTTTTTTGACCTTGCGCCAAACGGCCTCGAAGAAAAGTTGTGGAACTGTGAGCGTAATAAATGAAAAAGTAGCAGAAGTTATCGATCAATGTCAACTGAGTGACCGAAAATCTGTACATTTAATTACTGCTATTGCTCAATCTCTAGGACAAAATTTAAATTCTTTAGTTGTTAACAGAACTTTGATTCACAATCATTACCGGAAGAAATTGCCTAAATGTAAAGCACAGAATATTAAAAAGGTTTAAAGATGCCGAGTTGAAGGCCACAGTTTTACATTGGGATGGAAAATTGCTGCAGAATTTGGTGAAGAGAGAAATATTTGATAGGTTACCAGTAGTTATCACCGCTGGGAGTAAAGAACAAATGTTAGGAATACCAGAATTGGAGTTGGGAGCAGCCCAAGTGGATGCTATCCACAAACTTCTAAATGACTGGGTGCTATGCGACAGGATAAAAGAGGCGTTTTCTATCAAGCCCTTTTGGAATTTTTCATAATTTTGCTTTTCGTCTATTTTAATGAGGCTAAATTGCGTTGTATAACATACGTCCTTCACTAAATTGAACTATGAATTTAATTTTTTTAAAAATTAAGGATTTGCCGCCTCCTATCTTAAATACTACGTTAAAGAACATCAGGTTCTTTTGGTCGTTTTATTCTTTTGTTGTTTTTCGATTTTAATGAATACATACTTTACTAAATTGAACTTTGCATTTAATTTTTGGAAAAGTTAAGAACTTGCTGCTAATGTTAAACACTACGTTAAAGAGAAGGCTTTTCCCTATAAGGCTCTTTTGGTCGTTTTTTATACTTTTTTTTATTTTACTGAAGCTTAAAGTTTGCGTTGTATGACATACTTACTTTATTAATTAAACTTTGAATTTAATTTCTTTTATTGAAAAATTAACCACTTGCCGCTGGCAATTTTAAACACCATGTTAAAGAAGAGGTTGTTTTCTATCAAGCCCTTTAGCCGTTTTTTATAATTTTAATTTTCTTCTATTTTAATGAGCTTTAAAGTTTGCGTTGTATGACTACGTTCTTCACTAAGTTAAACTATGAATTGAATTTTTTTTTTAAATTAAGGATTTGCCGCCGCCAATCGTAAACACTACGTTAAATAAGAGGCTTTCCTCTATCTGGCTATTTTGGTCGTTTTTCATAGTTTTACTTTTTTGATTTTTAATGAGTCTTAAAGTTTACGATCTATAAATATATACTTTACTAAATTGAATTTTGAATTTTTTTTGTTGAAAAATTAAGGACTTGTAGCTGCCAATCTCAAACACTACGTCAAGAGGAAGCGTTTCTCTATCAGGCCTTAAGTCTTTTTCATACTTTTGCTTTCTTAAACACTACGTTAAAGAAGGGACTCTCCTCTATTTAAACCCTTTTGGTAATTTTTATACTTTTGCTTTTTTTTATTTTAATGAGGCCTAAAGTTTGCGATCTATGACATATATACTTTATTAAATGGAACTTTAAATTCAGTTTTTTTTAATTTAAGGATTTTAAACATTTCTTAAAGAAGGTGCTCTTGTCTATTAGGCCCTTTTAGTCCTTTTTCATACTTTTGTTTTTTTTTTCGTTTTTAAGGAGGCTTAAAATTTGTGTTATGTTACATAAGTACTCTACCAAATTGAACTTTGAATTTAAATTTTTTTGAAAAATTAAGGACTTGTTGCTGCCAATCTTAAACACCATGTTAAAAAAAGGCTTTCCTCTATCTGTGCCTTTTAGTAGTTTTTCATATTTTGCTTTTTTTTTATTTTAATAAAGCTTAATAATGTTTGTGTTTATATGATACACATAATCTATTAAATTAAACTATAAATTTAATTTTTTTTTGAAAAATTAAGGACATGCCGCTGCCAATCTTAAATGCCACTTTAATAAAGATACACTCCTCTAGCATACCCTTTTAGTTCTTTTTCATACTTTTGCTGTTTTTAATTTTATTTTAGTTTGCGATTTATGACATACGTACTTTCTAAATTGAACTATTAATTTTATTTTTTCTGAAAAATTAAGGGCTTTCCGCCTCCAATTCAAACACCACGTCAAAAAGATTTTTTTAGCCGTTTTTTATACTTTTGCTTTTTTTCTATATTAATGAGGTTTAATGTTTGCGTTTTATTACATACGTGCTCTACCAAATTTGAACTTTGAATTTAATTTTTTTTTTAAATTTGGAAATGCCGCAGCCAGTATCTAACACCACGTTAAACAAGAGGATTTTGTCTATCCGGCTCTTTTAGTCGTTTTTGATACTGTTGCTTTTTTTTTGTTTTAATAGGGTTTAAAGTTTGCATTCTATAACAAATATACTCTACCAAATTGAACTTTGAATTACATTTTTCTTTAAAGTAAGCAATTACCACCGCAAATCTTAAACCCTATCATAAAGAAGAGGCTGTTTTCTATCAATGTTTTTACACAATTCAAAGAAAGACAAAAGACATATAAATATAGCACATACAATTTAAAATACTAGGATTATTTAAGAGAAATGATAGAGTCTGTCGCGTGCATTAGCAATAACCAATTAATTACAATCCGCGTTTAAATATATCGTAATTCAGTTAAGTTTTATGTTTATTAACCCCAAAATGGAAGTAGCGTACCAATTTAGGATTGGTGAGTAAGGAAACTTAACGTACACACGTCACGTACACTAATAGCACACTTGTTCTAATACGGAATGTAGCTCCCGCCAATCCAAAACCCCTTTTGTTTTAGCTTACCCCGCGATAATAACAACAACAAGCGTGGGTGAATGGAGACTATCCCGAATAACAATTCCTTAAACGCTAAAGGTATAACCTTTGATGTCGCGGGTACTTAAGTTTCGAACGCATGCAAAATGAATTGGTTCCTTAAAACGATAACTTAGCTAATATTGTTGCATGTAGTTCTGATAAGAAAGGTCTTTGCTAACCACAGCCAGTTAACAGCTACCCAAAGATCAGTAGAATTTCTCTGGGAAAAAATAGGAGACACAGCTCTGGGAGCAGATTGTTGCCTTTGTAAAAAGCAGGCGCACCGCGTGCGTGACCCTCAACCGCTGAAGGATGTTTGGCCGTGTATCTTCGAGATCGACGACAGCGCGATCGCAGGCACGTTTTGTGTCGCAAAGGGTTTCCAATTGCTTGTTTCAGCGCTCCCAGGAATTATCCAGACAGTCAATTATGAGTAGAATATGAAGTCCAGACACGTGTTAAAGCAATACGTTGTAATTATCAATTAATACAACTACTAAATTGACCAGAGAAATAGCAAATAAAACCACTTACGGCGTAATCGGTCGGATTTATATTTTCACACTAATTTATCGTACAATTATTAAAACTACATTTAAATTTTTTATGTAGTTTTTAGCTTCGTAGAGCACCGCCAATCGCCCAAGATGAAGAGAAAGTTTCAAGATGTCGATACGTCGTTTCGATTAAAACTCCGAATATTCTGATCCACCAATAGGAAAATTTATTTCAATGCGCGGTAAATTTGATTCTCGTCGCCATGAGCAACTCGAATATTTTGGACCGTAACAAACGTTAGAGAGGAGGCTTTTCTCTATCAGGACCGTTTTTTACACTTTTTCTTTTTTTCTATTTTACTGAGGCTTAAAGTTTTGCGTTGTATGATATAATACGTACTTTATAAATTAATATTTAAATTTAATTTTTTTCAATTTAAGGACTTGCCACCGCCAATCTCATACACCACTTTAAAGAGGAAGCTTTTCTCTATCAGGCTCTTTTATTTATTTTTCATACTCTTACTTTTTTTCTATTTTAATAAGGCATAAAGTTTGGTGCCTATGACATACGTACTTTACTAAATTGAAGTTTGAATTTAATTTTTAATAATAATTAAAGTCTTACATGTATTTTCTTCTAAAATATTTGTTATTGTTTATTTAATTTAGGAAAAAAATATTTTTTATGCTTTACATTTTGCTCGTTATTTACTAAACTGAAACGTTAAAATAGTTATTCTTCTCAATTCTAACAACAATATTAAAAATAGTCGTAAGTAAGTTGTTTTAGAACCAATTTTTATAGATGTTCAGCTCTTTTTTTTAAATATTAGTTCAATAACCCTATCTGAAAAATAAGGAATTTAGAGACTGTTCGCCTACCTGCAAAAAAATTGTGCAAATCGCTTCGGAATAATAATGTAGGAATGGAAAAATAGTTTTGTCCGATAGTTACATAAGTTATTAATAGTTTGTTAAAATTTACCTCAATTTTATTGTTGATTTCTCTGTATTTTTTTCTGTAAGTTTCAAAGACTTTTTTTGTTCAGGGATTAATTTTCTACTAAATAGTATACTTTAAAATTATAATTTTTTAATTTATTATTAATCACAGTAAAAAACTGCAACTAAACTTTTTTTTATCGACTATTTTAAATCTCTCTCAGTTTTATACCCATTGGTAAACTTTAACAATAATACGTGCAATTAAATTTGATCAAAAAACTAAACAAAGTGACACGTGGCCTAAATATTCAAATAATTTTTTTTCGTTAATTTATTTTAATAGATTTTGTATAGAAAAAATTAAAACGGTTTAATTATAAAAAATACGTACAAAAAACTAAAAACTAAAACAACTTTATTGTTTCTAAAATATTTTAATATAATTGTAATGTCAAATTTAAAGTGCTGTAGGAAATGTAATGTAAATTAAAGCAAGAGTTAAATTCATCAAAAGTACTTACCTATAAAAATTATTTATTTCTAAAATTATGGTAAAAATACTAATGATCACGTTTTATTTTTGTTTTTTAATTTAATATCTAAAATTATGTTTAGGTTTTTTGAACCAATTTTTGTAGGTAAAGTAAATTTTGTCTCTAAACTTATTATTATCATTGTTATTTTAAAATAATAAAATAAAGAAAATGTTGTAGTATGTCCAGTATTTAATAAATAAACTAATGTATTTAATTATTTGTGAGGATTGTACACAATTCGAGCTACAAACATTTTTATTTAATAGTCGTGGACAAACACCGCTCTAGTGATGAATGTTGTTTAAGGTTTCCATTTTGTAAAATCCTACATCAATTGCATCATGCATATTAAATTCTTTATACTATGGAACAAAATTTATTTTGATCTATTCTTCTTCTTCCTCTTCTCGCCAACGCATCTCTAAATGACCAATTACAATTAACATCCTTTAGTTACTTTTTTCTAGATCGTCAGGTATTATTTATAATAAAATTAGAGATGAAAATTATCTCCTATTGTGTGTATTCTATCAAATCTGAATTTAAATTATATTTATTTTTATTCGTTTAAGTTTAGTGAATAAACGTTATGTTAAAATCTACATACATAACTTATAAAATTTTGACATTATCATGTTTTTGACATAAATCTATTACAGCATAACAAAGTGATGATATGTTCTATTTTTCATACAAACTTTTCATCAAAGAAGTAAGTAGTTACTTTTTTTTCTATTTAAATAAAAAAAATAAATTGACTACAGCTCTCATAAATTCATTTAGGAAAAGGATCCTGAAAAAAGCTTTTAGAGTATATAATAGAGAATGCGGTATTTACAAAGTAATTATAAATTTAAATGAAATGTCATAACTTTTATAGGTAGAGGTTTACACGATACCGAGAAAAACAACTGTATACGTACACGTTATTATTTTAGAATTTTATTTTAAATTAAATAGCATTAATATAAACTTCAACATTTAAAACGTAAATAAATAAAATAAAATTCCAGCCGTATCTGAGCTTTATCCAAAGGGAAAAACAGAGCGAATGGCAATGATTTCCTTTTTTTCTTCCAACTTGTGCTACAAACAGTTATGTGCTTTAAATGTTTTACTTTGCGAGTTCTAGCTTCTATGGTATGTTTTAGTTTTTCAAACTTACAACAAGATGTATACTAAAAAACAGTAATAATTGTGCTCTATTTATATTAACAATAAGTAGATTTTTATATACATCTTTAATATGTTATTTTTTTTTATTATTTATCTCAAGAATTAGTGTCAGAAACATATAACCGTTTACAATTTGAAAGTGTGCCAAACAGTAAGTACTTTCTTGTTTTACATTATATTATCAAATGTAAAATGTGTGATAATGTATACTTTTAGAAAATTTTTCGTGGTTTTATATTGACAAAGATGTTGAAAATGTGACCCATTTGCTTAATGCCTTTAAATCCGTTTTTGCATTAACAGTTTTAGTAAAATTCAACATATAAATTATCCTTAGAAAGATAATTTTGTGCCCTTTCCCCGAGCGACGTAATCGCGAGCATCTCTTTGATGGCAAATTTGACATCCTTTGTCACATTTTTATTGTGTGCAAATTTTTTATACATAGAATGAACAATTATAAACAATATATTAAAACTTCTAATGCTGTTATTTTTAAAAGTTACAAGACCGGGAAGTTATACCCGAGTGACGTAATCGCGAGCATCTCTTTGATGGCAAATTTGAAATCGTTTGTCACATTTTTTTGGGTACAATTTTTTTATTCATAGAATGAACAATTACAAGCAACATATTGAAAAAATATAATGCTGTTATTTTTTTAAAAAAAGTTACAATACCGGGAAGTTATACCCGAGCGACGTAATCGCGAGCATCTCTTTGTTGACACATTTGACATTGTTTGTCACAGTTTTATTGTGTGCAAATTTTTTAATACATAGAATGAACAATTATAAACAACATATTAAAAAATTTAAGTGCTGTTATTTTTTTTTAAAGTTAAAAGTCCGGGAAGTTATACCCAAGCGACGTAATCGCGAGCATCTCTTTGATGGCAAATTTGACATTGTTTGTCACATTTTTTGCGTGCAAATTTTTTCTTCATCGAATGAACAATTATAAACAACATATTAAAAGATTCAGATGCTGTTATTTTTTTTAAAGTTACTAGATTGCGAAGTTATACCCGAGCGACGTAATTAAGAGTATCTCTTTGATGGCAATTTTGAAATCGTTTGTCACATTTTTTTAGTGCAATTTTTTTTAGACATAGAATTATCAATTATAAACAATATATTAAAAACTTCTAATACTGTTATTTTTTAAAAAAGTTACAAGACCGGGAAGTTATACCCAAGTGACGTAATCGCGAGCATCTCTTTGATGGCAAATTTGAAATCGTTTGTCACATTTTTTTGGGTGCAACTTTTTTATACATAGAATGAACAATTACAAGCAACATATTAAAAAATAAATTCTGTTATTTGTTTAAAAGTTACAAGACCGGGAAGTTATACCCGAGCGACGTAATCGCGAGCATCTCTTTGATGGCAAATTTGACATTGTTTGTCACATTTTTTGCGTGCAACTTTTTTTTATTCATAGAATGAACAATTATAAACAACATATTAAAAGATTCAGATGCTGTTATTTTTTTTTTAAAGTTACTAGATTGCGAAGTTATACCCGAGCGACGTAATTAAGAGCATCTCTTTGATGGCAATTTTGAAATCGTTTGTCACATTTTTTAGTGCAATTTTTATACATAGAATGAACAATTATAAACAACATATTAAAAACTTCTAATGCTGTTATTTTTTAAAAAAGTTACAAGACCGGGAAGTTATACCCAAGCGACGTAATCGCGAGCATCTCTTTGATGGCAAATTTGAAATCGTTTGTCACATTTTCTTTGGGTCCAATGTTTTTTATACATAGAATGAAAAATTACAAACAACATATTAAAAATATATAATGCTGTTATTTTTTAAAAAAAGTTACAAGACCGGGAAGTTATACCCGAGTGACGTAATCGCGAGCATCTCTTTGATGGCAAATTTGAAATCGTTTGTCACATTTTTTTGGGTGCAATTTTTTTATACATAGAATGAACAATTACAAACAACATATTAAAAAATATAATGCTGTTATTTTTTAAATAAAAGTTACAAGACCGGGAAGTTATACCCGAGCGACGTAATCGCGAGCATCTCTTTGTTGACAAATTTGACATCGTTTGTCACAGTTTTTTGTGTGCAAATTTTTTTATACATAGAATGAACAATTATAAACAACATATTAAAAATTTAAGTGCTGTTATTTTTTTAAAAAGTTAAAAGTCCGGGAAGTTATACCCAAGCGACGTAATCGCGAGCACCTCTTTGATGGCAAATTTGACATTGTTTGTCACATTTTATTGCGTGCAACTTTTTTTTTACATAGAATGAACAATTATAAACAACATATTAAAAAATTCAGATGCTGTTATTTTTTTTAAAGTTACTAGATTGCGAAGTTATACCCGCAATTGGGTTCAATTTTTTTATGCATAGAATGAACAATTACAAACAACATATTAAAAAAATTAATTTTGTGATTTTTTTAAAAAAAGTTACAAGACCGGGAAGTTATACCCAAGTGACGTAATCGCGAGCATCTCTTTGATGGCAAATTTGAAATCGTTTGTCACATTTTTTTTGGGTGCAATGTTTTTTATACATAGAATGAACAATTACAAGCAACATATTAAAAAAATATAATGCTGTTATTTTTTAAAATAAGTTACAAGACCGGGAAGTTATACCCGAGCTATGTAATCGCGAGCATCTCTTTGTTGACAAATTTGACATTGTTTGTCACATTTTAATTATGTACAAATTTTTTAATACATAGAATCAACAACAATAAACAACATATTAAAAAATTCAGCTGCTGTTATTTTTTTTTAAAGTTACTAGATTGCGAAGTTATACCCGAGTGACGTAATCGCGAGCATCTATTTGATGGCAAATTTGAAATCGTTTGTCACATTTTTGGGTGCAATTTTTTTATAAAACAACATATTAAAAAATAAATTCTGTTATTTTTTAAAAAGTTACAAGACCGGGAAGTTATACCCAAGTGACGTAATCGCGAGCATCTATTTGATGGCAAATTTGAAATCGTTTGTCACATTTTTTTTGGGTGCAATTTTTTTATAAAACAACATATTAAAAAAATAACTTCTGTTATTTTTTTAAAAAGTTACAAGACCGGGAAGTTATACCCAAGTGACGTAATCGCGAGCATCTCTTTGATGGCAAATTTGAAATCGTTTGTCACATTTTTATTGTGTGCAAATTTTTTAAACAACATATTAAAAAGTTCAGATGCTGTTATTTTTTAAAAAAGTTACAAATTCTGGAAGTTATACCTAAGCGACGTAATCGCGAGCATCTCTTTGATGGCAAATTTGACATTGTTTGTCACATTTTTTGCGTGCAATTTTTTTATACATAGAATGATAAATTACAAACAACATATTAAAAAATAAGATGCTGCAATGATTTTGGGATACATTTTGATGAGATTATTTAAAATTTTATTAAAGCATTTTACGGTTTTAATTTTTTCTAGATGTGTAGTGTAATTTTTAGTGAAATAAACATGTTGCTTACTAAGTCGCAATCATTCGCAGTAATAGTAAGCACACAGTCGCTTTGAATTCTGAAGTGAAATTTAATTCACCACTTTTTTTTTTTTTGAACATTTCTAAATTAAAACTAGAGTTTTCCGCAGAATTCTACATTGTTCTGATACTAGCAAACGTGTAAAAATATGGAAAGTGTGCTGCGATATAAAACATTTTGCACGATAAATAAAATAAATGTCTAACAGCGTCGCAACTTAATAATTTTGATAGAAAAAACGTATATTGTATAGAAAGAAATCAATATTTAAAAAGAAGTAATGTTAACTCAAAGGAACTTGTGAAATCGAGTTATAAATTTCCGTAACGGCCAGCAATTGTTAAATGTATGTTACTTGTAAGCCGTAATACGTTATACGAACGTTTTTTTTAAATCATAACAGCATTTTATTTTTTTAATTTGTTGTTTCTAATTGTTTATTCTATGTATAAATAATTTTGCACGCAAAAAAATGTGACAAACGATGTCAAATTTGCCATCAAAGAGATGCTCGCGATTACGTCGCTCGGGTATAACTTCCCGGTCTTGTAACTTTTTTTAAATAAATAACAACTACTAAACTTTTTAATATGTTGTTTGTAATTGTTTATCCTATTTATAAAAAGATTCCACGCCAAAAAAATGTGACAAACGATGTCAAATTTGACATCAAAGAGATGCTCGCGATTACATCGCTCGGGTATAACTTCCCGGTCTAGTAACTTCAAAAAAAATTAACAGCATTTGAATTTTTTAATATGTTGTTTGTAATTGTTCATTCTATGTATTAAAATATTTTCACACAATAAAAATGTGACAAACGATCCCGCAAGCGAAGTTTGCAATTACAACGCCCGGACTAGCTTTTACTTCACATAACATATCGTAATGATATTTAGATTATATACCGATATAGTAATTTTGTTTATAATCAATTAAAATGCATTTATTCGTCCATATATACAAAATAATTTGTGTGGCTAAAAGTGTGGGTAACTTCACGTGGGTGACTTTATTTTGTAGTCATTGATAGTAAAGTTTACAGCAGTTTGTAAAAATTTTAATTTAACATTTGAGATGATTAAGTTTACCTATCAAACAGAAGCATGCCTTAGTTACCATTGCTTGACACTTTATATTAGATTTATATTATTTAATGTAATATTTTAGTTATTGTTTATTGGGTAAATCTGTTTTTTCTGTAAGTACTATGTACTAATAAATAAACTTATTATTATTATTATTATTACTTGAAATGAACTCCATAACTTTATTATTCTCATAACTGATATCATTTGTTTGCTACATCTTCGTTGATCAGTGTTTAAACGTTTAAACGCTCTTAAAAGACGAATAATTGTTATGCAAATTTTTTCAGTTTCCTCCTTCATCATTTCCTATCTTAAAGTAGCCTGCTCCGTAGTAAATGAATTATCAGTTTCGAACAAAGACAGGCAGAATGGCGATGCTCCAACGTGCCTGCTTTTACTCCAGTTCAAAAATAAGTCTTAATACTTTAGCAGAAGTGCTGGGAAACGGATCTTGTTGAGGAGGCAATCCCTGAATGTCAAAACAAATCCTATCAGATTATTAGATTTGCATGAGTGGTATTTTCGGATGCCCAAACCAATTTTGGTAAACTTCTAGCAGTTGAGTGTTTCAATAGGTTTTTTAAAAATCAAATCCTACTTCCTGTAGAAACTTACTTTTAGTGTCCAAGAATTTCTTTAGCATAGAAATTGAAGGTAAAATTGCTTGAAGTATTTTATAAAGTTAACTTGCTCCCAATATAAAATAAGTATACTGAAAATTTTTGACATTATCATCGAATCTGTTGTATACTATAATTTTTAGTGATAAATTTTGCAATTTTTGAGTAATATTACGCATGCATGTAACAGACAGTTTTTATTTTACTTATGTTTCTTAAAAGTTCCTTTATTTTTATTTGCTACTTTACTAATTTTTTCAGCGATAAAAAGTCTGACAAATTTTCTCTAACTCGCCTCTTTCTCTCTCTCACTCTTTTTTTCTCACACATTTTTGATATTTATTTCTAATTTTTTGATTTATTTAAATTTAAATTTTGATGGGATCATATTTAAAAAAAATAACCTAAAATAATTATTATCTCGAAAACCGGTGTACATAGGTATAGGGAACTATTCAGAAAAAATTATCAGTAAGAAATTGTGATTCTAAAAATCAAATAATATATAGGGTATTTCATTTAAAATTAACAAGTTGTTACTACTTTTGAGTAGAAGCGCCAACACCGCCAAAATGAAAATATTTTAGAAAGATAGAACGTGTCTATTTATGGCAATAGCCAAATTTTCAGATTACTCCTATACCCCGTTTTCCATAAACGTCTAACCTACCATTGACCATCAATGACCCTGTATACGAGAATAGTTCAAATATAAACCGGAATTTTTGAATTAACGTACGAGAAATTTAGTGTCGTAAAAGTGGCTGCCTGAATATCAGACTGGTTTGTTATGACACGTGGAAAACAGTTAGAACCGCGTAACCTCACCTTTGAGTATGTTTATAGCCATGAGTAAAAAGAATATACCAGTGTCTATTGCGCCACGCATTATTTTTTTTTTTTTTTGGTAAAATATAATGTAAAATCCCTGAAAATTTATCGAAAATTATTTGAACAATTCGAAGATGAGTGCTTCTCTAAGACCCAAGTGTATGAATGGCTTTCTGCTTTCCGAAAATGCTGAGAAGTGGTGTCACATGCGCGGCTACCTAGGACCAGTGTCACTGATGAAAACCTAAGCGATGTTGAAAAACTTATTTTGGATAATCGACGCAGTAATGTACCCGATATGGCTAAAAATTGGGTATCAGCGTAGGTGGTATTGAGTCAATAATTTATGAACGGTTAGGTTACCACAAAATCACAGCCAGATGGGTGCCAAAACTTTTGAATTTTGAAGAGAAATTCACCCGCTAGGAAGTTTGTACCTGTCTCTGGCAGTAGTTTGAAGAAGAAAGGAAGAATTTGTTGCGCCGAATTCTCACCACAGACGAGACATGGGCACACCACTATATCCCGGAGAGTAAACGCGCATCTATGGAATGGAGGAAGAAAGACGAGGGAGCGCCAGTTAAAGCGAAGGTCACAGCGTCAGCGTGTACCGTGTTTTGGGACATGAGAGGGGTGATCGTGCTTGATTTTCTTACTGAACAACGCAGTATTATAGTGACATTCTAAAAAACAATGTTAAGCTTGTCTAGAGATCGTAGTGCAATTTATTTATTTAATCGTATGGTAATCGTAGTGCAATATTGCTGCAAGACAACGCTCGACCCCACACAGCTCGGTTTACAATTGAAACATTAAACAAATTGGGGTGGGAAACACTGAAACACTCCCTTTACAGTCTAGACTTATCACCCTGTGATTATTATTTATTTGGTCCATTTGCTCTCCAGGCAACGTTTCCAAAACAGGGATGAAGTGAAATCATTTGTGCGCATTGGCTACGTGAAAACTGCGAGATTTTACGAAAAAAGCATCCAAATGCTTTTGGAGAGGTCGAAAAATGAGTACAGTGTAAGGAGGCTGCCTAGAAAATCTGTAAAATTGTAGCTCTGTAATTGAATAATAACGTTTTTTATTACGAAATTTCGTGTTATATTTGAACCACCCTTGTATTTTATAGTTTTTACTCGACCGTCTTCATCAATGAGCATTGTGTTTTAAACATTAATCTAAACAATCTTAACTGTTCAACATTGTACACAGCTATAATTTGATGCCTTCTCTCATTCTTTTATTTCAATTTTTGAGGTTACAAGAAGTATATATAATCAACAAAGAACTCGCTTCTTGCTTTTTCTAATTTCTTTCTGATTCTCTACTAATTTCTCTATTTCCTTAGAATTTACCGAGCAATTCTCCAAATTTCCACCAATTCTTCTGATTCCTAAGGATTGTACTGCAAAATGTCCGTACCTACAACTTGTGAAACATATGAAAATAAAACCCTACACCCCAGACAATTCAATTTTTTCAATCACCACTTTTTGCAAGAACTGTCCGCCTTCCACTTCTTTTTCCACAGACTGTTCAACAACACTCATCAAAAAAAAAAAAAATTCAAAATATGTTACACTTTTTTTCTTGTTTAATTTTTTTTTCATTATTATATAAACCAAATTTTTTATTATAAAAGCGTTTGTTAAATTGATTACTGTAATATTTTATAATTTTCTAAAAATGACTTACACAACTACTTAGAGTCGAAACTAGTCAAATCTGTTAAGAAAAAAAGAAATTGCTTGAAATTGTATCTAATTAATTATTAACTATATAAGAAAATTGCAAGTATAGTCAAGAATTAGTGTATGAAATACAAGATAAATTGGAACAACGATTACTACAGTAGAAAATTAAAATAAAATAATATGTGTGAAGAAAACAGTGGATGATATTAGAAGAAATCGGAAGAAATAAAAACGCACAAAAGAATTTAGAGAACATAATCCAAAAGTGAGAAGTCAAAAGATAATTGAAAAAGAAGAAATTTATGATGAAAATTGCATGACGTTGTGGGAAAACCAATCACAATTTAGTATTTAGTATGATTACCATAGCAACAAAAAACAGTTCAGGAAATTTTTAACAACTTGTTAAGAATTGAGGGTTCCACGACCGGATTCATTACTGGAACAGAAACGCCTTCCGGGATTGAACCGTGTTAAAAAGATAACCGTAGTTGCCAGCGTTCATCAGGGTGAAAAAGCCCCTTACGTTAGGTGGCAAAACGTCGGCAACTTAATCAAATTAATTTTAATATATACCCCTCTTTAATTTTATTACAGTCTTTTATTGAAATGGTGATGATATCATCTAATTTTTTTACTAAATACCAATCTTTGTTGATTGTGTTCGAAATTTTTTCTCACTTTCTCACTTAAAAAAATTCGAAAACAATCAACAACTCGGTACAAGTGTTAAACATATAAACCCAAGCATATTTTTGGGAAATTTAGAACAAAAAAATCAAATAGTATACTAATCAAATGAAAGGTTAAATGAAAAGGACAATAATGGTAGAAGAATTCAAAGAAATATTTTTGAATACATTTTGGGAAAGGATAAAGTAAAATGAAATAAGAAAGTTGCTGATGATCAATGGAAAATATATAGACTGTAAGATTTCTAAAGGCTACCAAAACAATTAATCAAGTTTTGTAATAATTTCCACCAATGGATGAAAAAAGTAAGATAATAGTGGGTCAACATTTGGAGGAAAATTTAAATAGAAAAATTGGTTTTGAACATTTATCTACAAATGAAGAATTAGGAAGATTTTAAAACAATGCGATGAAACCAACAAAATAATTAGAACCAAAGAAATTATAATGATGGGATGGAAGAGATACAACAATCAGGGAAACAATGATGATAAAAGGAAAGAAAGCAATATGGTCAGAATGATAAAAATTCTAGACATGAAGGATACTTATGATAACTATAATAACGTATGATAACCAATAAAACCATTTTTAAATAAAAAATTATGGAAGATACTGTATGATGCAAGATATATAGGAGAAATACAGGAAGAATCTCATAGAAAAGGAAGCAATTATGTTAGTAGTGGAAGAAATGGTTTTGTGACATTGTAATTGACAGCGGTTGTAGTCTCAGATGAAGACTGAATGAGAGTGACGGGTTTTTGTGCGGTTTATTACTCGGAATACATTATATTACACTAAATTCAATACTTACATGAATAAACTGTTTGCTAAGCGCGATTGCTGACACAGCCATGAAATGTTTGTTTTAACTGTAACTTTCACATGATACTCGATACCTGGTACCGGATTGTACTGTATTTCTGCTAAAGATCTTTATTTGCATTGAATAGGTTGTTTTTGAATCAGCAAGGTCGCTGGAAGTGTGCTTCTTAATGGTCCGCATTGTGTTTGACGAAATGCTGACGATGTTTTGTATATATTCCGCATTCTGAGAAAATAATATTTTCTGATGCGGCGTTAAGCGATTTCTTTAAATAATTAAATAAATACTAATATTTTGCCATAACAGGGTTAGGAGGTCTGGACCCCTTATTAGAACGTGGGAAAAAAAACTTAAGTTCTGTGAGACGTTTGCTCCTACTTGATTACTTCTTCTAGTCACTGGCTTATAAATAACAACCATGTTAAAACGCCATTGTCGCTTCCACCAGAGTTTTGTCTGAACATTTGCACCTTTCAATAAGCGGTCCAGACGTCCTTATACGTTTTTCGCAAAACTATTAGAGGAAGAAATGTTAGAAATTATGATTGAATGTTGTAATAAAAGACATTAAATTGAAGTAACAGAATGAAAAGGTACGACGACAATAGTGAAAGTGGACAGAAAACGGTGAATAATAAAATGATTTGTAATTATAAATGCGTAAAGAATGGATACAATGGATAATGAAGAAAATGCAACTGAAAAGATTTTATCATTACCCAAAATAAATGTTTCGAAAATTTTAAGTTAAATGTATTGATAGATACTAATGGTTTAATAATAAACAAGAAAATTTTAAAAGAAAATCAATAAATTACTTACAGCAAAAAGCAAGAAAATCACAATAACTAATAATATGGTTTGTGGAAAATTGAAAATGGTTGAAAAAAGGTACGCATGGTTTTTATTTGAAAAAAAATTTGAAAATGAACGCATTTTTAGGTATGAATGTTGTGGGAGAAATGGGAATAAAATTAATCTTGAATCAAAGAGACTAGATAATGAAGAAATAAAATAGAAAGATGAAAAATAAAAGTTCAAGAATACATGAAAATTATAATAAATAAATATAGAGAAATATAAAAATAAGAAAGACGAAAAAAGAATACATATGTCTGCAACTCCCTTTAACACTAATACACGTATTCTTAATCCAATTGCCTCATATCCTCAAAAAATGTTTTGGTAACCCCGCAATATATTCTTCAACAATTTTTTAAGTTCTTCATCAGAAGCAAAACGCTTTCCGTTAAGATGCTTTTTAAAATTTTTGAAATTGACGAAGCTAGGCAAGGGCTATAGGCTTGATGCTTTAAGTCTATAAACTCACAGTCATTGATTATCTGCTAAACTTGGTTTGCCTTATAAATCCAACAATTTTTGTTTCATTATTTAAAATTTTTAATAGGATTTCCGTAGGCCTCTTTCCCTCGGCATATATTCTATAAGCAAGTTTCCTTGAGCATTCCA
Organism: Abscondita cerata; assembly: GCA_030710515.1. Classification (NCBI taxonomy): domain Eukaryota; kingdom Metazoa; phylum Arthropoda; class Insecta; order Coleoptera; family Lampyridae; genus Abscondita; species Abscondita cerata. The sequence continues at coordinate 71,680 of JALBCR010002801.1, read as the reverse complement.
GCAAACAGTTTTTTTTTTCCAGAAAATTGTGTTTTGACCTTTTTTAGTGGTAGAGAGCTTTTGTGAACCTACTACATGAATTCTTGTTAAGTAGGAGAGTCCCAGTGATGTACCCAAATCTTTTTCCCCGATGATAATTCAAGATAAAAATGTTTTGTCCCTCTCCAATTTTGCCAAATTTTCTTGATACAGTTTTTATTCAGGTGTACGCAATTTGGTTATCCACCGTTCAGACATCTTCTTCATACCCAAATCGTCATGAAAAATTTTGAGAAAACTTTCTTCGGATATATAGACTGCATTGACAATGAGTGAGATCTATGTACGTCGATCTTTCAGAACCAAATTTTCGAGTTTTTACGCAATGTCTTCAGTTCTAGCTTCAACGGGTCATCAAGACTTTTGGTTATCATTGATTGACTATTGGCCTCTTCGAAAGAGTCTAGACCAATATTTTACTTGAAAATAAGATGGTCTATCTTTCCCATACCTAGCAACTATCCTTGCTTGAATTGTTTTTGGACCATTGCCTTTTTTTGTCAGGATGTGATGTTTCACTCATTTTATCGAGAAATAAACCACAATCTAAACACAACCTAGCACACGTACTTCTAACAGTGACATCAATTTTTCAATAATTTGTTTGACATTGTCACTCTTTTGTTTCATAGCAATGTAGGTAACATAAAAATACGCCATAGCATAAAGGCTTATTTTGTAAGAAGCATAAATTCATCAAGGTATATAATCCATAAATCCATACTAAATGGAAAAGCAAGATCATCTCAAGTTCCACAAGCGTTGAGGAACCACGTTTGGAGCCTAATTAAATAAAATGGAAAGCAAGAAAATTGATAAAAAATTTTATTGTAGTTGTACGTATTGTGGAACAGTGCCATTCTAGTGACACAAACTTGTTTGATAGCAATCTAATTGCTAATTCAAAATATTACCGATAGATTGTGTTAACAGTCGACTTTTCGATCGTTAGCATCTTCTTCAATCGTTTGCTGTAAATTATGCTAGAGTCAAGAATTACTCGACAACGGTTCCATCGTTTTGGGACTCTTCAGGAGTGAGAAAGTTTAGATTGATTCTACCTGCAAGTCATGTAAGAAATTTTTAAAGTTGATTCCCCAAATGTTTTTAATTTGGTTAAACTAACTTCCTTGGGGTTTCGAAAATCATCCTAAACCTTGATAATGTTCATTCATGTGATTATTTTAATGTTAACTAGTTATTACTCGGTTAATTTGTTTTTATTTTTATAAAATTAACAAACATTAATCTGACATTGTTAGAAAACTGTTCTATATTAACATGACCGTAATCGTGTCTGTCTCTGTTAAGTTTTTTGTATTTTAGCGTAATTATTGCGATGTAAATTTTAAACATTTTTGTTATTCATACGGCAAACAACACTTATTCTTTCGCTTTGATGATATTTCTATAACTATTAACAATAATTATTTTGTTCATTTAAAGGGAAACTTTACGACATCGCTGAATGTAATTGAGGGTGAATCTGAACTATACTTATTTTACGACAAGTAGAAGCTCTACGACACTCGAGGGATTGCAAAAGCATAAGCCGCCACAAAATACTGCGACACGTGGGCGTTTTAATGTTAATTTTCAAATGTAACTGCATTGATTTAAAAATAATCTAGCTGAAAACCGTTCGCTTCCCCTAAATGTCTTTCGTACATCAATCATTGATAAAGTACCATATTTGACAGGTTTGATTATACACTTGTTACCACCGTAACACACCCTCTTAACAATACCTAAATAGATTAAACGTTTTAAAATATTTTTATTTAACTTTAATGTTTTATTTATGGTGGCGAAATATATCTATGTATCGAGAGATCAATAAAAGAACCGATTAGGGAAGGTTGTTGTTATGAACTAGAACTTTAACCATATCCACAGAATGACATGTCTAAATTGTTTTTAATTTGTTATTTTTATTGTAAACAAAGTTCATAACTTAAATTCTTTACTCTTATTCTTCGATTTTTGTTAAGCAGTGGACACCTACCATTTTTTCGACAAGGGCGCTAAGTTTTAAATTTTCACTTTAGAAATGTCATTCTGTGGATGTGGCTAATGTTTCAGTTCAAAACAATTCGTTTTTTTATTAATATCTAATTATTATTTCCAAGAAAAATAAAATTATAGGTCAAACAAAATTGGGTAATAAATTACACTTAGGTCTCGCTGGAAATAAATATCGTGAAACCCCATATACCAAATTAGAATTTTATTTAACACATGCTTGAAGTAACAATATTGTGATTGTAAAAAATTGTAAAAAAATATTTAGTCTGAAAATTCGTAACTAGTTTCATTAAAATTTACATTAATTATTATCATATTACGCTCCTGCAAGAGCGACCGGCCAAGTGCCGTATAACCAATCCGGTGCATCCGTGTTTATCAAGCGTTAGTGTTTATTTACTTCAGGTTCGCCTTGGAATTCAATGAAGTATAGTAATTTACGGGAAAAAAATGTGCCTACTACTTTCCGAAATGTGTCAGATCCATAAATCGCTAATATTTGTTCGTTGCATTTATGTCAGTATAAATATATTAGCTTGCTATTTAGACTATAGAATTTCAAAGAAGTAGAAACAGTGTTACATTATCGTTTTCGTTTAGTTTACTCTAATGAATTCAATACAAAATTTTAATCGGTTCACGTTGCGGAAAACATTTTGGCTGGATATATTTACTTAATAGCGTCGTTGTTGTAATAGTGTCTGTGGTAGTTTTCCGAGCAAAAAGCTAATCTTTATTATTTTATTTTAAACATATCGAGCAGGTGAAACCATGGTGACTAAAAAATTATTAAAGTCGAACCAAACCTTTTTTAAAAGTATGGATTATGTTTATTAGTAACTGGTATTTCGCGGTTAGCATTGAAGCAAGCAGGTCACGGATATTATTATCCAGCTTCAAATTTCAATATAACAATACTTAACTGTATTGTTAAAAAAAACAAATTAATTATTGTGGCCGACTTCCTCTTTAGCCACCCAAGACAAGCAATAATCTTGTAACCCCTCCTTGCTTGGGTTGCTATATCACTCCTTCAAATTTTGACACACCGGCAATTGCTCATTTGGAGGCATCTATTTATGGTGTTTTTAGACCCCAAATATCTCATTCAGTTTTTGAGACGATTGAAAAAAATTAAATTTTGATTTTCGTCTTTTAAAAAAAGAATTGCACATTTTTATTCCAACTTTCTAGCTCATTTAGTGTTTTGTTTTTTTGTAACCATCATCAACTTAATTTTTTGAAATACACGAAAAATTTTGGGGTATTTAAATTTTCTCTTTTGATTCTAAATTCAACGATATATCACACTTTATATTTCTGACATGTTTCATATTGGTATGAATGAATATTAAGATAGCGTACATATTAATCTCCGTTCCTTTTGGCGACTTTGTGTTGATTGTTGAATAGATTTTGCTTTTTTGAAATACATATTGTTTATTTTTATGTACTTTTAAGTTTATTACCTATACGTCTTTTATCGTAAAGGTTTTGTTGCGGTTAGAGGATCTTTAGTGTGGCCATTGAAATTAGCAGTCGCAGACCAAATGAAAGGCTTAATTGAGAACTCATTGTTTGTTTCTGTGTCCAAAACATTTAATTTTTTCCAAAGAAAACTGTGAAATTGTGAACTTAAACAAATAATTAAATTAGTGTAAGAATCGACTAGATAAACAATTTGTAGACACTTTCAAGAGTTGTGAATCATGAAACAAGGTATGAAGAAGTTCAGAAAATTAAAAAAAAACCGAATAATCGACAAAAATTATAGTTTACAAGATCGTATGACTTTACACCGTATGTGTAATCATCGAAGTGCAAATAACTCCAAAATGTTACAGCGAAACATTATGAACATTTTCTTCTTAGAATTTACAATTATTTAAATTTAATTTTTTGTATAAAACATTTAGGGCACTTATCTCAATTTAACAATCCCAAGATATACAAAATGTTTTGATAGTTCTTGACAAAACGCTAATTAACATGTCTGACACTGATAATGATATTTTATCTATAATGACATTTCAGTACTTGATGTATCATGACGGTTGATTTGGTTGTCGTTGCTCTGGTGATATTTTAAGCACAAATACATTGGAAACCCATTAGAAATAGATTAGGTTTTTTTGTTTTAACCGTGTTGGAAAAATTGTAGGCAACAATTAATCGACGCCAAATTAAACATAATATTAATAATTATTAAAACAAACAATTGTTTCACGTAATATTTATTTTAACCAATTTTAGATTGTTTTTCTGTGATTGAGGGTCAACGGCGTTGGTTGAGAGGTTACAGTTATTATATTTTAACAAAAATTTGGATTTCTTTTCAAGACTAAGCAATCCCGGAAGTTAGTGATCCCGGGGTTAAGTGGTCTCGGGGACAGCTGACCCTACGGGGCTAAAAGGTTTTAGGGCTAACCAAATTAATATACCATATGACTCAAAATTTATAACTCAAACTCTTATTTACTTTGAAGTCATGACATCATAACGTGATTGTTTTAATGACCAACTTACTATAATACAAAAAAAACAATGAAATTATAAAATCCAGTATGTCACCCATTTAACAAAATAACTCATAAACCATAAAATTAATTATTTTTTTAAAAATTAATATGAGTTTACTTTAACAAAACAAACAGCTACCTACTGTTTTAATTTTTTTTAAAATATTTTACGATAAATAAAAAATTTTGATTTTTTTTAATACCTAATTTTTCGAGTTTTTACAAATATCTACTAAAATTTTTCTCAGCATAATAAACTGTACTTTATTGCCCATTTAATTAAATTTGTATTTTTATTAATAAAGAAGACAGCCACACATTCTTACTTAATTTGGGACACACTGTATTACTATCGTTCTAACAGCTACCACGTAGATATACTCCTTTTGTTTTAATATATATTTTAAAGCAAAATAAGAAAAATCTTAAAATGGATTTCTGAAAAATATGTCTGCCCTATATACTTTTTTGATCAAAATCTCAATTCCATGGCCCACTTGTATGTATGTGTTTTTTGAACACTATGTATAAAATGTAAAGTTAAATAACAGTTTCTCAGTGTTTAATAAATGAAATGACCTTAAAGTTTATATACAAGAACTTTATTAAAAAAATTTAAACATACGATACAAAACGGTATTAATATACAGGATGTCCGATTAAATAATCCATAAGTTTGATATAAATTAGCTTGTGTTAAAATAGTAAATATTTTCAATACGATATTCGGCGTCGTATATTTTGAATACCAACTCTGTATATTACAAAAATAATCCATTTTAAAAAGCTTAAGCAATGTTATACAAACAACCAACGTAATTTATAAATTGATTATAAGCTATAAATGTTTATTAAATGTTTAAATATTGTGTTAAAAATGTTTTTTAAAATCAAAAATGAACTTATTTTCTTCTTCTTAAAGTTGCATATCCGTTACTGGACGTTGCGCACCCCTCGCATGTATATGTGTTGTGCGTGACAGTAGACACATATACATGGGACCTACAGTTTAACGCCGATTCCGAACGGCTTAGTTGAGAGATTTACTAAGCAAGTATACTCTCGCTGGTTTGCCATTACCTTGCGAGAGAGTACGGCCGAAAAATTCGATGTTTTCACCGAGAATTGAATCCGAGGTGCCTGCTTAACAGCTAACGCACTTAGCTGCAGAGCTACGGCCGTACAACAACCTACTTTAAAACTAAATAAAAAAAACTTTTTTGTCTACATATGTATTCAAATTTGTTACTCTATATCTGTTAAATAAGATAGGGACGGTTTTCAAACTAGAAATAGTACGTTATAATATCTTACAGAAATGGGGTGAAAGGAGTATGGTAATAGTTAAAGAACAAAGAAAAAGAAATTGAAGGATAAAAAATAAATTGACAGGGTAAAAACTAATAGAATAATATAAAGAGAGGGCATGGACAATATTAAACAGAAATATAGATAAAGGGGCAAAGGGGGGAAGAAAGAATTCGTAATAGATTATGTAATTGCAAACAAAAATAGTAAACAGTATATAGAATTTATGAAGATAAGAGATGAGGTAGACTAGGATACTTGCCAATAGATGCAAGCTTGATAATAAAAGAAATGGTAGAAATGAAAATATGTACAGAAGAAGTTAAGGAAAGATATGTGGAAAATGGAAAAGGACAAGGAGCAGTAGGAAAGGTGGAAGAGGAGTTAAGAATTATAATAGGAAAATAAAAGGTAACGAAGAAGAAATGTTTCAAAATAGGAAAACCAAATATGGTGTAAAAGCCTATTGGTGAAATGAGGAATTTGAGATAATAAAGAAATAAATAAAGAAATGAGAAAAGGAAAACAAAAATTGAGGAAAAAAATTAATATGGAAGAATATAAAAAGATAAAAACAGAATTAATAGATGTGAGAAGAGAAAATAAAATATAAAAAAGGATCAAACAGAAGATAAAGAAAATCAAGAATAAAAGGACAAGCATGGGAGTTTGTACATAGGAGAAAAAAGAAGGAAAAGAGAGTTTTAAAAATAGATAGATACTACAATGTTAAAGGCTTTTATTTAAAATTTTGAAATTAGCTTTTTGCAAAATAATTGTTCTGTATCTGTTTCCTTTCTGGCTCTTTTTCTATGTTAGCGTTCGATGACCCTTTGGAGGAGGCATCTGCTTGACTTTCTTATATCACCTTTGGTAATTTTAAATCGTCTTTTTGTTTTTAACCGCCAAAAACCGTCATTTTAAAAGAAAACAGGGGTAAACGACAGTTCGACTTTACCGCCATCTATTGGTACTACCGTTGAAACTTCTTTTAGTCGGTTAGAATCATGTACTTTTCTGATTAATTAGTTCTGGATTAATTATTTAAAAAATTATTCTTTATTGATTGAATTCTTCTTTTCTTTCCTGCGGTCGTTTCTTGCAAAATCGTTGAGCCGCATAGATATTCCGTTTCTAATTTTAACACACAAACTACCCTCAATTCATTACGTTTAATTTTAATTAACCTTCACGGTTTAAGATCTTTGATGCTGATTCTCGCTTTTTTTTCATGACCCCTATACTTAATGACCTTGACATAATTATTAAATTGAAATTTCTATTATTAAAACTAATTAGGTCTAGGTTTTGGTGCCGAATTCGAGTTTTGTAGCTGCTAATGGACTACATGGAAGTGATATTTACAATAGAACAAGGATAATAAGCTTTACTTATAAACCAGTTCCAAAATTCTATACGAACCACCTGCGATGGACAAATTATTTACAATTATGGGTGAATCTAGAAAAATTGACGTCGTGAATTAATTCTAAAACCTAAGAATTAAAAACAAACTTGAGATTTTGAAAAAATGGCACATAGAAAAGTTGTTCATCTTGATGAATTGGATTAGTGGTTAAAATTAATGTACTTATTTCTGAGACACCCTGTATGTTTATGGAAAGGTAGAAAAAAAATGGTTATAATTTAAAGTTGTTAACCTTCTGCTAATCTTTGCCCAAACCTGTGATGGCTTTATGGCCGTAAATGAATCGAAAGTATTCGGGTGTGCGCTCGCAACGAATCGAGAGTAGGTGAGGACGCACAAACGACATAACATATTAATATAGAAGATATAGATGTAGTACGAATAGAAATTATTTATTAAAAAATATTTAGAACCGGATTTATTGGCTCGACCGTTTTAACGTAATACAACAAAGTTAATTTAGGTGAGATTGACTGTTTGGTTCGCATAACGCTCGCAGTTACGCGTGTGTGAGTCATACAAAGAAGATTTTTGGGTGAAATTGATTCCTCTACAGTTAAACCATTCGAAAATTTGCAAAATTACAAATATTTTGATTTTTTATTCGTGTTTTTACGTAATATGGTTCCGAGTTATAAAAATTACAGTATTCCTATAACAATGTAAAATTGCTTAAAAAAAATTTTTTAATGATAAATTTTATTAAACATTATGTGATAGGGTCATAAAAGGAACGTTTTTCTTAAATAAATTTTTTTTATCTGTTATAATTTAGAAATTAAGGTCGTTTTTAGTTTTCGGAATAGTTTTTCGCTTATAACTTTTGAAAACACGCGAGGTCTAACAAAACTGAAACGGCCAAAAATTTTATATCTTCATCCGCGTATATTTTTGAATTTTGAAAATCGGTCCGTAAATAAGCGAGTTGTGGTCAACTTACGGTACAATTTGTTTGAAATTTTTTTGACTATTTTTAACATTTTTTTTAACCTCTTCTGTTTAGAAGGCCTGATGGAGTATGCACCTTTAGTACACGAAACGAATAAACTCTTAAATGGTTTATAGTGCTCCTATCACTAATCATTAGTTATATTAAGGAGGAAATAATTACTTAACATCGATGATAGCTAAGTTTAGAGTAGGTAATAAAAAAAAAGAATAGATGTGGAATGTGTAGAAATAATTGCGAAAATATTAAACATTTGAGAGAAGATTGTGTGGAATCAAAGGATGGAGGAATGAGAAGAAAAATTTACTAAGAGGGAAGGAGAGCGTATAAAGTGGATGGAAGAGTAATGACAGTAGAGTAAATTATCATTTTGCATTTTACTGTGAGCTTTATTTATTTATTTTTTTTATTGTGTGTTGGAACAAATAAAGAAATAGGTGGAGGCCATCCGGCCTTCCGTTTGCATGTAAAAACGACATCAAGAAAACCGCTGGTCTGATTTTTATAAAACTTGGCGTTATTTAGAATATTGATTATTTTGATCAAAAGGGCTTTTCTTTACATAGATTTTTCTATTTATAAAATGTTTAATTATTTTACACATTTTTTTCTTCAAATAGAAGTTATTTGTAATTTGATTATACACAGCTCCTATAAGTAATTACTGATATATGACAATCACGTATTACTAATTGTTTTGACAGTACCTCCAAGACTATTAATTATATAAAAAAAGAAGAAATTTTATTATCTCTAATTTTATTTGAACTATTTTTTATAAAACGCGTTTCACATTTATCATTGGTCAAATCAAACGTCAAATTTTTAAATAAGTTTGACATTGCTTGTTTTTTTATTTCGTCATGCTTCGCAATGATTAAATTAAAAACAAATGATAATGCTTTACACTATAAAATTTATTGTTCGGAAACAAGTTAAACCCGAAATTTGAATGTTTGATAGACATGTAATGGCTTTAAAACTTTTTTATATTTGAGCATTTTAAGTTTTAGTTTAGTTGAAGCAAAAGAGCGAGTCTATTGGTTCAAGGAAGCGGTTATAAAAAACAGATATCGTCTAAACGGTACTTTCCGAATTTTAAAGTTAACAATAAATTACGTAACATTTTAGAAAAAAAAAGTTACTATTTAATTTCGTTTCCTACAACGTATTGCTTTTTCTTTTCTTATATCTTCGATACGTTCTGATACGTTTATTAGTATTGATGTGGAGGTCTACGCAAACCTTGTTTTTTTTTGTTAGTTTTTAAATGACAGTTCAAACATTATTTTTGTATGCGTGATAATTTAAGATCAAGTAATGTAATCACTCTATTGATTTAATTTGTTTGTGCTTGAAATCTCTAATGATGAAACTTGTGCTTTAATTTATATCATCTCGTGTATCGCGAAAGTTTCGTTTTATTGCAAAAGTATTTACTCCGCGTTCAGTTATTTTGTAGCAAATGTATCAAATTTCATTACAGCAAGTTTACATCAAATTCTAGTTAAATGCACACACAAAGTCTAGAAATTTGTTAATATAGACTAGTAATTCCAATAAAGACGACGTCAATGTAAAGTTTTGAAAATAAATTGCAAAATAACATATTAAGTATAAAACGAAGTTCCTTTTGATGTTTTTGTTTTCAGAGAAAGTTTAGTGTACGGCTCTACATTAGCAGTATTGATAGAAGGTAAATTATAGGAAGAGGGAATTTGAGGAGAGTACTTTAGAGATAATGTTTGAAAGTGGAGTAGCAATTCTAGTGATCATTAATCAATCGCAACATGCATGCATTATCGCACTCAGCCATGCTAGCAAACTCTGACATGATAATGTAGTCGTCCTCTAATTTACATATGTAGATTTGGGGAAGCCACCGCAGGCCTGTTTGTTTTCAATTAAGAGAGACACTGGCATCCATTTACCACCAATTGTCTATTACGTAAAAATTCATTTCTGCTCCAAAGACTGTATAAAAGCCAATCATTAATAACCGCACCGACTTGTAAGCACCTAAACTACAAAAAAAAAATTTGGACGAAAGTTTATTTAGGATTTGAAATGAGAACGCTTAATACAATAAATAATGGTTTTATGGGTAAACACAAGAAGATTAAAACAGAAATAATTAAAACAGAAGGGGTGAATTAATATGGCGTCTTTTCTCTTCGTTATTGATTTTTTGAAACGCATTTCCGCATCTTCATTTTAATATTAAAATTTCAAAATCTCTACCCCGGAACTTCATTTCATATTCATAAATATAATTTGAATTGGAGTTTAAAAAAAAAATTAAAATATTAACGGGTGTACATCTTTTATGGTTGAAATGAAAACATTTAAACAATCTTTTTTGGTAAGACGGATAAAAGAAATTTACGCTCTGCGTAACATTATTTTCCCTTTCAAAGAAAATTAAAAAGTAGACTTTTATACAATCCATCTGGTATTTGCCATAGGGGTTGATTTAATGTAAATTATTAATTTGTAATTTCTGATTAATACGCTTTTGATGTTGAGCAAAGCTTTTATTTCCGAAAGGATTAATGGCTTGCATTAAAAAAATGTTAACAAACTGTAATTGAATGTCTGTTCATTGACCAAAAATTAAAAAATTTGAATAAAACTACGCAGGAATTTAATCGAAGACAAACTTAACGTCGATGAATTTACTGTTGACATCAAACTATCTATAGATTTCTACAAATTTATTTTTGATAAATGTGTACCTAAACAAATAAGTAAATTTGTCAACTGGATAACAATTTATAGACATTTTAAAGGGTCGTGAATCATAAAAATGGTACGAAGAAGCGCGTAAAATGAAGAAAAACCCAGATATTATAATTTACAAGGTCGTGTGACACCGCGTGACGCATACATCAAAATTTAAAGTGGAAATAACTCCGAAATGCTACAACGGAACATTATAAACATTTTCGGTTTAGAGTTCTATAAATTCTATAAATTAATTTTTAAACTTCATTCGATTGTTTTTTGTCATGAAATTTGGGCGAAAATCGGCGAAGGTCCTCATATTGAAAATTAAAATTTGCTAACGATAAAAATAATTTGTAGTGCTACGTAAATGCATTTATTGCATAAAAAAGATCCCAATACTATTAAGTATGTGTTAAAATCAGTGTAATCGCTAAAATTATGAAATAAAAGATTGATGCAAGTGCAGTGCAATTGATCGAATTTTTTAAAATTTATGATAATAATAAGGTCTGTGGTACTGTATTAAGTTTAAGAAAACTTATTTGTTCTCTTGTTTAAACAAGAGTTGCGTATAATTCAATAAACACAAAGTATTTAATTAAAAAAAAGACGTACCCATTTTGGTCATGCGCTCATGTATAAATTGCTGTTAATGTTTTTATTTATTTGTTTCTTTTTCTTGTGGAAACATGTGAAGAAGACAAATAATTTACATTGCATAAAAAGGATCCCAACATTATGAAGTATGTGTTAAAATCAGTGTAATCGCTAAAATTATGAAATGAAAACAAAACTACACGTAAAGAAAAACAAGATTGATGCAAGTGTAGTGCAATTCAGCAAATTTTTAAAATTCATGAATGATAATATTATGGTCAGTGTTACTGTATTAAGTTTAAGAAAACTTATTTGTTTTTTTGTTTAAACAAGAATTACTTATAATTTTAATAAACACAAAGTATTTAATTAAAAAAAAAAGACGTACCCATTTTTGGTCATGCGCTCATGTATAAATTGTTGTTTAATTATTGTTTGACATTAATGTATTTTTATTTCTTGATTTTCTCTTTGAAACGTGCAAAGAAGACAAATGTTTTAAAGCAATCAAATTGCGGTTATCACATAATAATTTAAGAGAATTACAGATTGCAGATGCTGGTCATTCAATACATTATTTTAACCAAAGTAAACTTTTCAACTAAAAATTTCTAACAATAATTCTTCAAAGAACCGTTTAAGTTTTTTTAATAAAGTGAGTTAATGCCGGTTCGCTGATGATGATAGCTTAGCTATCAAAACACGTGTTCGAGTACCTAATCGTTTTTTTTGTGCAGTTTTTGGTGTTTTCCTTTTTGTTACAGATAGACGGTGCAGTTTTAAGTTACATTCCTTTGGTTTAACCAACTTTTTCTACGTTTTTGCGATCCCATAGATATTGAACCCACAAGTTCGATTTCCTCAAAAAATTGTTTTTTCGTTTTCCTTTGTTTATGTATACTTAACTCAAAAAATAAAACAATGTTTGTGTTTTTAAAAAAATACAAATTTTTTTTTGGGTTAGAAGAGACACTTTTTTTGTATAACTTTGATAATGACCGTTATTTTAATCAAAACACCACACGGCGTCGCAAAGTGCCAAACTGACTCAACTGCAAGGTGAGTCTAAAAAAATGTCTCTCACTTACTTTTATAGATGACTGAAGGTCCTTATCACCGGTCAGATTTGGGTTTTATTATGCGCTAAGTAAACTTTTGAAAGGAAACTTTTCAAAGAAAGAAGCATGAATTACATATGGTTTTCTATTTAAATGCCTGTTTAACTACAAATCTTTATTTACACCACGGTCGTGTTTTTTTTTACATTAAAAGCATCCTTAAAGATAAAAGCGGTACCGCGCGCATTTAATTTCCTTAACAAGGATTATATCTAAGTACTACTTACAGGTTTACAAAGTTTGTAAAACAAAGTGGGACTGTGGTCTTTATTTAAAACAAATTTTGCGTTAGCTGGTTCGATATTTAGTGATTGTTAAAATGGTAACAATTAGGGATGCGCTACAGTTTTTGTATTTGTTGTTAGTTACAAAGTACCTTGTCGTTTGTAATCTGTTTATCGACTGCCCTCTAAACTTACTCATTTCTTAAATATAAACATGCAAATTGTGGGAAGTTTTTTCCCCTCTCAAATTTCTAAACAACGAACCTTACAAAAAATTAACACATTAATAGTTCTCAGAATATAATCGGGGTGTAATTTTATTGTTGAGTCTAAACCAAAATAAAACCATTAAAATAATCATCCCCTTAGGCTTACTTGTGACCACGACAAATTTAAAAGTATCAAAGAACAAACAAAAAATAAATATTGCGGAGACGTGGGAGCAAAACATATGTGCTTTTAATGCAGGTATAATATAAGTTATGTAAGTCTATACTGTAAACAGTTGTGGGTTATGAGTCTAAACTAACATTTAAAAAACGATAATAATGACATTTATTATATGAACGCGTTTAGTGACGATGACGAAATTCTCTTGAAGAAACGAAGGAACGAGAAACTATTTTGAAAAATGTTCTCTCTTAGAACACTAGAGAAGTTGATTGAAGAACTTGAGGGTTATTTCAAAATTCTGTTATACTGTCTCAGGAAGGGTCTTGACGACCAAGGGCGAAAATCAAAGTGGTGAATATACTGTGATCTAAGTGTAATGTTTGATGTCCCCAAAGATCAGTAAATCTGTATAGTGTCGTGACGACACTGGATCTTCCCTGAGTGTTTCTGGGCTAGCAAGACGATAGGTCAGCCTCACTCTAGCGACCTTGCTTGATCTGAATTCCACAACATCTTTGAAAAATTGTATAAGAGCCATTGACTGCAGTCATGTAAATATACAAGGAGGAGACAGAGACAGGGTCGGCGCATAACTCCCAGATTTTCAGCATTTCTAGAATAATGGAAAGGTTTGAAGCAAACGAGATTTTTTTCTGTTAGGTGACAGGGAATATACTAACAAATCAAATTTACTTGCTACAAACTCGCACACCAGTAGAAGATCTTTATTATGAAGCATAAGTAAGAATAAGAAATGTTGTTGAAAGAAGTTATGGATTTGAAAGCGCTGATTTCCTTAGCTCGCCCACTTGCTTACCGACTTCTTTGATTCTTTCTGACGACCCTGATGGTCTAGAAGTAGAATTAAATATTTTTATTTGATTTTTCAAAACTTGAACCAATTGAAGGACTTTTTGCACATCTGTTCTTGAGTGGGTAAAGGTAGTGCGGTGAAAGTCAGAGCTTATCAAAATGTAGGATAGAATTTTGCAAAATCTTCAAGAAAATCTATCATTTTTTATGCAATTTCTTTTTGCTGACGATGCTATATTTCAGAACAACGAGTGCGTCATCATACACTTTCCAATATTATTTAATTGAAGGTTTCAGAATAATACGATACACTGATTACCAACATTTGTAGTCAAAGACATTTGGAGTGGAAGTTGGATAGAATATAGAAAGTGTCACTTTGAAAACTTTAAATGCAAATGTATTATAAAATCAGAGAGCTGGAAAACACCATTTGGCAGGGAGCAGGAGTCTTAACCATAACATCTCAGTGAAGGGGAGTCCGTAGATTTGTAAGGTTAATTGGTAATTTTTTTATTTTAACTACAGAAATATCGTTTATTTCAAATCTTTTTAAAATTTAATTTAAATAAATTAACAATTTTTTATAAATCAAAAATGGTGTATAGTTTGAGTTGAATAATGATAATTACTTGAAATGCCGCATAACGCCATTCAATTTCTCATTATTGAATACCTAGAAAATTTGACGTTTTTTTTTTAAATGAAAATTGGGAAACTTTTCACCAAGATGGAGCACCACTACATTTCTTTCTATGAGACAATTTTTTTATGATGAGTATAATACAGACTACTCTTGACTTATTCTTTTGGAGCGTTTGAAAACTACTCCGTTTAAGACACAGTCTTTTTCAATAGAAGGTCTTCGGCAACATATTATTACAAAATACAAATCTATTCGAAGAGAAGTGTTTTTAAAATAGAATTAAAAAATAAAACCGCTTACTTTGTGGAATTGTGTTTTTTAAGATTCTGTATAAATTGCATATATATCTTTATTGTGATTTTTAATTTGAGGCTCTGTAATTGTTACAGTTCTTCCTGCATAAAATTTGTAAATGACGTTTTTCAGTTCTCTTATTTTATAAGATTGATAGTTTTCAAATGGACATTCTGTATAAAGACTTTAATTTTTATTAACGAAAAGTTACTTAACTAACGTTTACAAGGTTGTTCAAATCTTTCAAGCAAAATATTTTACTGAAACAGCTCAAAGTTGTATCTCTTTTTTCTCAGCAATTTAAAGCCAAATTAAATTTTCTTTATTGATGGAGTTATATAGTTTGAAACAACAAGTCAAACGTGTCCCGTTACAGAGACGACACTAGATGTCGTAACATTTATTGCTAAAACAAACAATGTTGCAACTTTTGCCTCAGCGATACTTAACTAAAATGAAATCATTATTCCTTTTTGGGTGAAAATGCACTGCTAATGTAGGAATCCTGAGGAATATGGGACGGGTGGATGGTAATACACCACCATGAGGTGCCCGAGAATAATTAAAAATGTATCAAGGAGGTGGTGTTGCAAATACTAAGCAGTTGACTGATCGACTTATCAAGTCGCTCCTGCGGCCTGCGCGGGGGGGGGGGAGCAAAAAAGATCATGTCTCGTCACAATGTAGAAAGCATTGAACTCAGTTTGTACCAGACATTGCGAGTCTCATTTTTACTTCACTTGATCTTAATTGTTAACAAAATACTAACTGTCATCTGTCTGAAGAATCATTCACCCCATTTTTTGTAGCAGTAATATAATATTGGAAATAGAATTAGTGGAACAACAGAAATAAACTGGTATCAATGGCCTTGGATACGACGCCAACGATTTATACAGTGAGAAAAACAGGAGCAGGATTAGAGGTTAGTACGATAAAGAGATGAATAAAATAAACAGAATTGAACTTAAGCTAGCCGTTAAAGGGAATGTTAATTCATTTTGTGGAAAATAGTGAAACACAAACTAGATCCACTACCTTTTTGGATATTTACACAGGTGTTCAAATTATTTAAGTCAAACTAGAAAAACAAAACAATTAGTACAACAGAACGACAATAAATTTAGTTTCTTTGCTCAGTTAAATTGTTAATTAAACAATGATTACCGCAAACTACCAGTTACCGATAAACATCGTCGACGCTTAAGGCGTCCTAAAGAATAGAACACACTGTAACGCTTTTTTAAAGATAGTGTCAAAAATAACAATCTCGAATCGCCTGCTTTAAATTTGCAAGAGATTGTGCAATAGGTATCAAACAAACACCGAGAACCACCCGACAGTGTTTCGTCATTTTAGGACACTTTAAGAATAAAGGAACTCGATTGTAAGTTTACTATTGTATAAATGCGCGCGTCTACCGAGTGAACCAAAACTAATTCCTGTGGATAAGGGTACACATGAATACATGTTATACAAAATTGATGTCATCAACACTGACATTTTAATTATAGAAAAATAATTACCTCGTGTTTAAGTTTAAGCTTAATTAAAGACAATTATGCAAATAATTAAAGCAACGATTTATGTCACTCACAAATACTTAAAACTGATATTAATGAACATCAATCATTTGACAAAGATTTATAACTACTTCGTACCAGCCATATTGAAACAAAGGTTATTTATTGACTCGTGTTAGCTGTCACTGCAGACGTGTTGATAAACTTTCCATCATTTATAGCTTTCACCATCTTATATTGGTAAAAGGATCAGAATTTGATCTCTCGATATTAATATCAACCACTTTATAAATTACTTTGCGTATTTTAAACCGTGTTGAAATGATTATAAGAAAGGGGTGCAGAAGAATTATGATAAATTTAATTATCGAATTTTAAATCAAAGCGCGCATATTTTTATGTAATTGAATTAATAGTGCAGTAAAGCTCATTAATCTTTACAGATTAGACTTGATAACTAATGATTCACAAAGCTTGGGACTATAACTATAATTCTGTGCGATGGTACGAGATGTCTGTAAAAAGGCGTGAAGGCACTTACGGTAATTAAATTAGGTGAGGAAATATTAGAAAACCTTCACGCAAAAAGCGTTCTAATTTTCAGTTCGTTTTATGTTGGAACGTATATAATAGAAGCCAGGAGAATATTATAGCCCGAACGGCAAATTTCATTTTTTTTTCTCTTCCTTTTTTCCTGTAGGTAACGCGTTTACGTGGCCTTCTTAATCTTGAAAATAGGTTTAAATACACGTGCCTGCATGAAAGCGCACGTATAACAAATTGTGTGTATTAACAAGAAGGTTGGGACTAACGATTCCGGTCGATACGTCAGAATCCGGGAGCTTCCTGTGCGTGAGGTTGAGTAAATAACAATAACGCGAAAGTTTGAAGTAGGGAGATCCAATATATAGTCTATATAAATGTTCGAATCAAACAAAAGCTAAATAAGCTAAATAAGTACGTTTGTGTTTCTCGAAAATGAATATATTGAGTTACCGAATTGTTTTTGTTTAAATTAAGAGCTTTAAAGTTGATGCAGGATAACGAGATTTAAGTTTTACAAAAACCTTGATTTTTGAACTTACATGATGTCTGTATGTTCATGTTTCAATTTTGTACAAATGTAGTTGTACCTTGAATACACCCACATTCATTAAAATCGAGCGAGTTTGTCGCTTTTAATAATTCAGCGACAAAGTATGAATAACAATGGGTTAAGACATTAACGGTGTCCGAAATTAGGATATAACATTTTATAGACATATTAAACGGCTGTGAATTATAAAAAAAGTGTAAAAAGCACCAAAATTTAAGAAAATTTGAGAAATTAGTGAAAACTTGAGAATTTAAGGCCATGTGACTTCACTACATGTCTAATAATTATAGTATCTTAATTCAAGAATTTTTTCTAAACAGTAAAGCAAAAGACTGTAAACACATTAACATTTTATGCTTAGAATTTTTCAATTAGTATCAATATGTTTATTACCCGTTAAAATCAAAACTTTGAGGCTTCTAGATCATTTCTTCCACTTTTTAGTTTACAAATTTTTCACAAAACTCAGCGTTAATTTTGGTAAAATCAAAGAGAGCTTTGGTATGGGAAACGAAAAAATTAGAAGAATGTGTCAAACACCTAATTGTTAAATATTAATTTTCTAAATTCTTGTATTTCTATTTAAGTTTTTTGTATGGGAGGACAAACGTCTTAAGCAATTGGTAGCATAAGTGAATATTTCAATACCAGATCTCGATATATATTTATTTTACAATTTAATAATTATCGGTATGATGTACCCTCAAGTAGGAAATATAGTCGACAGCACGCATTTGTACAATAGTGAACTTACACTTTGAGTTCTTTTCACTCATGAAGAGTCCCAAATTGACGAAACAGCTGTCGAGTGATTCTCGGTGTTTGTTTGTTATTGTAAAATTTTTTTTGAACTTACAGCAGACGATTCGAGATTGTTATTTTTGCCAACACTTAGTTGACTATGATAATCGAAAGATCGACTTATGTACGAAAACTTGGGAATCGAAGTTTAGTCGTAGTTTTAAAAAAATTTTTAATTGTGTATTAACTTACACTACTTTTAAGTTTAATCATACCGTTTTCATAAAGAAAAAGGTAAATTGATGTTTGTTACGGTTCAAAATACTCCAACTCGAACGTAGCCTTCTGAGTAACGGTGGTCGTGACTTGCACGTTACGACGAAAATCGAATTTACCGCTTACAATTTTTCCCATTGGTAGATCGATATTCACAAAATTTATCTAGACAACGAGCGGACATTTTCCTTTTATTACGCGGTTGTCGGTGTGCTTTGTGAAGCTAAAAGTTTACACGCAAAATATTAATGTGGCTTCAATAATTCAAAGTTAAATTGGTGTGTAAATATAAATCCAACCGATTTCGCCGTAAGTAACTTCTTTTTCTATTTCTTTTGTTTGTCTCGTATTTCTAATTACAACGTATGCCTTAGCTCGTGTCTTGACCTCGTACTCTACTCGTATATTACCATCTGAATAGTTTGGCTGGAACGAGTAATTAAGAATCCTTTGCTATAAAACGTGACCATTACCACGGGGTCGCCTACCTCAAAACTGCAACAGCCGATGAACTTCACCGGTTGAGGGTTGCTCACGCTGCGTACCTGCTATTTCGAAAGAACATATCTGTTTTCCAAGCTGTTGTCGTCTATTTTTAAAAAAACCGTAAAAAAACAAGACTACCGATCTTTAGCTGTCAACTGTTGTCGTCAGCAAAAACCTTCCTTATCAGAACTACATGCACTAGTACACAGCTGAGTTTATTGTTTAAGGAACCTATTCACTTTGCATGCGTTTGAAGCTCACGTACATGTAACATTAAACGGTTTGAATCCTTAGAATATAAGCAAATTTTCTATTCGGGGTAGACTCCATCCACCGACGTTTGGTTTTGTTTCCACTAGCTCCATCAGAGCTGGGGCGCTTGAGATAAAGTGGGTAAAACTAAAACAAAAGGTTATTTGGGTTGGAGGGAGCTACTTACCGTACTAGTTTGAGTTTAATTCTAGTTTTTAAGTCACCGTGTATAAGTGACGTGTGAACGTGCTAACGTCCGTAAGTTTCATGCGACAAAATCTCTTTCACTTTTACAGATTCTTCTAGTATTTTAAGTTGTATTTGCTATATTTACATCTCTATTTGTCTCTTTGATTTGTGTTTGTTTTAGCGTAGTAGACCTTAAGTAAAACCTATTGAATTCCTGTTGGTCGGTTTTATTTCTCTCGTTACGCAGCAGTTTATTTCTTTCAGTTTCCTTAAGACCTCCCCAACTCACCGACTAAGTCGGACACTGCTGTGCTAACTCTTACAAATACGCGATCTTCCATAAATTTAATGCGCTATTTTGAGCCAAATAATATTGTTCTTTTTTTTGTTTCTAGGTTGTATCGCTAGAGCCGTCACTTTCTTTTTGTTTTATTGTTTGTAAATTACAACCGTTACATGTTGTAATTATATCTCATTGTTTTTCAATGAAAGTGCATAGTTTTTGTAGGAAAATATCGATATAACTTAACTGCTGTATGGAGAACACCGTAGTTTATCCATAAGATTAACATGGAGAAGTATATAAAAACAGTAATAAACGAATTAGTTTTCTTTAAGATGGGGCTCCAAAAACTATTTAATTGCTGTACAATGCAACGTTTTGTGTATCATATGTGCACTTCTTCAGGCCTATAAAACAAGAAATGTTTCCGTCACTTACGCTTACAATTATTTTAACTAACATGAATTATAATTATACATAAATGTAGTTTTGTATAAATTTATTTAAAAATAATTATGTTTGAATTAAATGAATAAACCTAAAGTATTAAACATCAATGTCAGTTGAAATTATTTTAAGTGGGGAACTATTCTTGTTTGTTGATCTGATGAATAGTAAACATATGATGCACAAAATATTGTCTTATAAAGCAATTTAATTGTTTGTTGTATATCAATAAAGACGACCAATTACATTATTATTAATAAATTATGGGAGGAAATATTTATCTGTCGTCAATAAATAACAATATAATTAGTAGAAATCAATTCATTCACGCACTAACGATGCTAAGATTAAAGTTGTCTAGATTATTTTAACAACATCAAAGGTTTATTAAACATCTGTTGGTTTGACATGACTGACAAACATGATTTTGTCCACAACCAATATAAAATTTTACAATTTTAAAACTTAATTTAATTACAAAATGCTAACATTTTTATTCTTGGGTTTGAAAATACCGTAGCACATCTCTAGGCCTGTGCGATTTAAATGTATTATTTTCTAATTATAGAATTTTTTTCTCAGATTGGTGAAACAAGATAGAGTTACCCCTGACTGTCATTGTGGTGACAGATTTGTCATGGAAATTATAATTATTAGTGCGGAATAATAATTATTTGGCGACCACGACCACCCGGTGGCGTATCGTGCAGAACAGTTAGTACTAAATTTAACGTTTCCATATATGTGTGTCTACAGTAACTAGTATCTAGAGTTCTTTTACGCATCTGTTGTGTATTTTATATGTATTTTGTTTAGTTTTATAAAAATTATATTTCTATAGTATAACGATTGGTTTGTGACCGTATTATTTTGCAAATAATTGATTTATAGACCAATTTCTCCCTACAGTATAGACAGCTGTGTTTACACACATGCGTTTGCATATGAATTGTTGTATTGGAAGATCTTCTGGGGATTTTAGTTGTTTGGAATTGCCGGTTCCGATCATTTGTCCTTATTTTCTCGTAAAAGTTATACCTTATGTCCGATTTGCTGACCGTTGTGAAAGGGTGTGCAGTGCATGATAAATGCTGTCTAAAAATTGAACAATTAGACATGTGTTTTGTAATATCGATTGCAGTAAAATCATCCCATTTTAATTAGGGAATAAGTCTTCGACTACAGTTCCTGTGCATCTTTTTTTAGTTTGGTTTCCTTTTTGTGGGTTTTTCTCTTTGGCTTATTCCGCTGGTCATTGCAGACGTACTCCGTTTTAATTAGTCAATGGATATTTAATTGTAGTTATGCTGACAAAGATAATAATCCGAAAATTATAAAATATCGAAGTGGGTCTGGTATTATCACCACCGTGGGAACTTTCTACTTTCAAACCGCCTTCGGGTCAAGGCCACCACCCAAGATAAGCCGTTTATCTAATCCATTGTGAGTCCATTTTGGTGTTTCCTTATTCTTCTTTGGATAATAATATATTAGATTTGGATACGGAAGCTGTCACATCTGCGGATTAACTGTCGAACACCGAAGACTTCTTGCTTATAAAAGCTAAGTCAATTCATTTATGCATGTCATTCATAAATTTTATCGCGTCTTATGTATACGTACCGTGGTCGTGAGATTAGCAACGTAACTTTTTTGGGCGCTTTATAAATAACTTTGTGACCTAGAAAGATCTTTCAAAGTACCTGATCAATTAATCAAACTTAACCTAAAACTTAATACTAACATGCACAATAAATCGCAATTAATCACGCGAGTGTGTGAAGAATTAGGCGAAAGCGGAATTAATTAACTAATCGCAATGACTACTGTGTGCGACGCCTAAAATGGTACCATTAAGTTGTCTCCGTAATAATTTTACAAGAATAAAAAGGGGTCTTCGCGGCTTGTACTTTAGGATGGTGAGTAGTGAGTATTAAAAGTAATTAAATGCGCACTTAAATTCTAGTTGTATTTATCGATAGCAATTGAAAGCACGTACAAAACAACGGAATATTTGAGAGTAGGCGATAATGATGATATTAACACGTGTGTCTCGCTCGATCTCTACGTTTCGTTCCGGGGTACAAATAAAAAAAAATAAGGAAGCTGGACCTTGTTTATTGTGTGGTCCCGATGTAAGATAGGATGTACCTTGCCGTTACGACAATAGTCTGGGCGTCTAGGCTGTCGAACAAAGTTAGGCAGTTGAAGACATCCACCAAAGAGACGGAGAGGTAGAGATACGCCAATTCAACCGTAGCAGCAACACGAAGAAATCAGAATACAAGTAAAACGGTGCGTAACCATAGAGTAAAGATGAGGACGTACACGTAAACGTCGCAGTAACAGTAAGATTGAAACCAGATATGTACAGTATAGCCATAATTTGTTCCATTTACCTGATATGTAGATTCTATCAAAGATGTAATCATGCACTTTCAGAAATACCTTTGAAGAAGATTCAGGTCTTTTGAATTTGTCCAATTATAAATTACGCTCGAGTGATCTTGCCTACAAGAAGTTATTCAACATGGAATTTTATTTAAAGATGAATTCTTATCAATTGTGTCAGACTACACGGATTACACTCCTTCGCCATCCACACGAGGTTTTAGAACACGAAAATGACATTCGCTCTTTTGATAAGCAGACCGAAAAGAAGAGTAATAACATTCAGCCAATAAGTATGAAAGAATGAAGCTTATCGCAATTATTACATTCTTAATTTTAGGTTTTTTAAATTTTATTTAAGTAACGTTTTAAACCGTTACAACGTTTAGAGTTAACGGCATTTTGCAGTACAATTAACAAATTCAATTACTTAAAACTAGACTTATCTGAAGTATATCGGTGACAGCTTCAGGAACGGTTACATATCGTCACAACAAGGATGAAAAAGTGATCTTTGTGATATCGGATAGTTTCCTGCATACACTTTAATAAAATTTTAACGACTACTTAAGACAATTTCAGACGTTCACAGTGAATACATAATTCGGTAACGAAGGGGTTTTTTAATATTCCAGGAAAAAATTCTAAAAATTTCCGAAAGCCATGTTAAGTACTGTGTTGAGTACGGTGTTCACGCACACGTAGGAATATTGGCAAGAAATTTTGGCAAGTACGTTGGGTTGCATGTCGCCAATACACCATAAACAACAAAAAATTCAAAAAATAGTTTGAAAAGAACTACCTTTACTCCTTGCTTTTCGTGTTTGGTCTTCTGGAAACTATCCTTGATAAGCACTCACCACAGTATTTAAACTCCTGTTTGCTGCCCTTCCTCAAACTCACTATTCGCCCCCCATCAAACTCGTTAAGTTGAAGAAAATTTGCGAGTTTTCTAACTCTAGGTATTGTTAAACAATCAATGAAGCTGTTAACAATCTACTATAACCAATCAAATTATTGACAGCATATAAAATGTCCATGATCGCCTAATGTGATTAATTTAAAAAAGAAAGTGTCCATATTGTCGAAAACTAATCGTTTATTTACCCTAATAAACACGTACCTATACCAAATGTATTTAAATATTGGCATTCTTACTGGGTGTTCTCATTTCTATGTCACCTAGTATTATTGTAATAATTTGCGTTGTTCTATAATTCTGTTTATTATTAATTTACTAATTAATTTCTCATTTGTTATCAGGAATCCCAATTGAGCAAGTATTGGATTCGTTATTGATGCGAGGTGAGTGCTAATTATACAGTTAATACTATTATTACACGCGTTCATTTGCTTGCAACATTTGCAGGTTGCCACGTTAGCATGAAGTCGCAGGACTTCCAATTACTTATTGATGTTTTTTTTTGTATTCCAACATTCAACAAAATAAGTTGTTCAACATTACAACATAATCATTATACTTTCAGCTTTCTGACATTAAAATACAATTACTATTTCCTGAATAAAACCATTCAATGACATTAGCTAGAAATAAAAAAACTTTTCTACACAAAATAAAATTGGATTTCTGTAATTTTACATAATCAATGTTTATTATTATAATGCACGCGTTATTGTGTACGCTTCAATCGCTTTATGAATATTACTGACGCGTGCTTTTTTTAATTTAAAGTATTAACTTTAAAAGCGTGTAATTGTTAACGAATAATTTATCGAATTTACAATTTGCATTTGCCTCATTCAATTATAAAAGTACAAATTAAATAAAGCATTGTTTTTAAAATCAATTCGAGCGAACAAATTAAAACATTTTCTATTTTCGTTAGCGTGTCAATAGAAAATTAATTACATTTGTATATTTAATTAACACTGAAATCATTTTTTTTTGCGGTAACACCATAATGAAGCGGCGGTTTTACGGCGAATTTAAGCAAATATTGTTAAAATATGTAAATTTTTTGTTGTCTCGCCGGTTAAACTTATTGGCATAAAATTTTTTAAAAAAGTTACGCTAACATTAAGCACGCGTCACGATAAATATTTTTTTACAAAAAACATGTTATTTGAGGTAATCTGGGGTATTTGTTGTAGAAAGCGTTTTAAATTTTATAATCATGCGTCATTTGCATACTTAATTACAAAGGAAACTTTATGTAACTTAATTTGGTCGACGAGAAAAAAAAATGTTAAAAATTATGCTTCTTTACTTCGAAAGTTGTTTTGAAAATGTTCGTGCTTTGAGAGCTTTTTTAAGATCTACCTGACTTAAAATTTTATTAAACTTTTCTTAACTTGCATATTTTTTTATTTGTCTTTTAACACTTATTCTCTTTTGTTTATTATCTCGTTTAGTTTGTAAACATTTTCTTGGGCGAGGATGTTATTTTTAAGTACGTCGTCAGTCAGTTTTTAGCTGTTGTTGTTTACGGTTACTTTTTTTAAATCTAAATAACGATATTTAAAGTAAATCGCCAAATTTACATACATTTTTTTATTCAGTTGATTTTTAGTAAGTGTAAAAATTTTTTGTCCAATTGCTGGGTTTGCTGATGATCAAGATTATTGTACTAAAAAAAAGAATACGAACAAGCACCTACTCATTTGTGTTTTACACTTTAGGGTTGATCACTGAATGATAGCTTTAGCATCATTATTTAAATTCCGCCCTTTTTTACATGGCTTTGTAACAATTCTTTCACATACGTTATAATAATGTTTTAAATAAGGTGATACATTGCCAGATTGGTTTAGGTTTTTGAGGCCTGTTGGTGAACTAGTGTCGTCTAGGTTCGGGTCTAAAGACGGTCGTTGTTTGGAATTTCTTCCTAACGTGTTACGATAAATTCATGTCTAGTTACAATTTTGTGAATAATGCGCTAACACTGTTTACCTTAAGCCGGCACTGGAAATTAGTGTTGCGAGACACCGAAGATTGAAACTAAAAGCAAAACACCGAAAATCGGTTTATTCTCTTTCGTGGCTGAACTGTGAAGACGAACACTTTGCTATTACTGCGTTAGCTAATGGCGATTAAAAAGTGTTTAAGCGGTTTATCATTATTTAGTTATCATAAGACAAAAATTGTGGATGGAAAAATAATTATTATTGGGTTTGCATAAAGTGTAAAGTTTACGCAGGTAAAGATTTTGTTTTCTATACCTCGTGGTAGCATTTATATAAATTTGTGCAAAACCAACGCAATTTGTGGTATACATATAAAGATGAAAACTTTTAAGGATAATCTTGTATTACGAATGGTGTACACTCCTACCTTAAGTTATCAACAACTACTCGTCTGTGAATATACGAGCACAAACCCGATGTTCTTATAGGACTTACCCCAAGTTTCCTCTTATACAAGCTTAATAAAAGCAGTTCCTCTTTGGAAGTGTTTTTTTATTCAAAAAAAAAAAAAAAAAAAAAAAAAAAAAAAAAATAAAAAAAAAAAAAAAAAAAAAAAAAAAAATTTTATAAATAAAAAAAATAAAATAAATATAAAAATAATTTAAATTTAAAAAAAAAAAAAAAATAAATAAATAAAAAAAAAAAATTTTTAAAATAAAAATTTAAATTTTTTAAATATTTATATTATTTTATAAAAATAATAAAAAATAAAAAAATTAAAAATTAAATAAAATTTAAATTAAATAAATAAAAATAAATTTTTTTAAATTTAAAAAAAAAATTAAATTTTATAAATATTTAAAAATAAATAATTAATATTTTAAAAATTTTTTAAAAATTTAATATTTAAAAATTTAAAAAATATTAAAAATTAAATAAAAAATAAAAAATATAAAAATTATATTAAAAATTTAAATTTTAAATATTTAAATTAAAAATTTTTTTTTTTTTAAAAAAATAAAAAAAAATTTAATTATAAATAATATAAAAAAAAAATTATTTAAAAAAATAAATATAAAAATAAAAAAATTTTAAAATTAAAAAATTAATAATAATTTAAAATAAAAAAAATAAAAAAAAAAAAAAAAAAGTTTTGGCGAGTGTTGGCAACACAGGTGTTAACCTTGAACCGTTAGCTTTCTCCTCGCGGTCGTTCGGCATTTCAACGTTGATTCTGGTTGGAGTAGGTCGTGTTAAAAAAGTCTACGCTTATTTAGAATTCCGTCAAATGCGAAGTGCGCTCCGTCATACGCTTTCTTCATGCAAAAGGTCAGCGACCAGCGGATATTCACAAAGAAATTGTTTCTGTTTTGCGGAACATTATGAATCGACAAAATGTAACAAAATGGTGTCGTCATTTCTCTGAAGGTAGGACCGATGTTCATGACAAACAAAGAACAGGTCAGTATTGTACCATCCGCTATACAGCCTGGACCTTGCGCCTAGCGTCTTCCTTTTATTCCGTTACCTGAAGTCACATCTTGGTGGAAAATCATTCCACGACGATGATGAGATCAAAAATAAAGATGAAATGCGGTTCCGACAACAGGCAGCAACTCTTCTATGACTGTAAGATACAAAAGCTTGTGGTGCGACTTAACAAATGTTTGGATAACGGGGGTGATTATGTCGAAAAATAATAAATAATCCAGTTAATAAGATGTAACTGACGTTTTGGAATAAATATTTTTTTAAGGAATGCTTTTCGAAATGCCCTCATACAAATCGCTCTAATAATACGATAATTTCAAAAACCATTATTTTTAGAATGTTTCAACAAAGTTACCAATGTTTACAGTGTCATCGATTATTGCTGAAACTAATAACGGTTGCTGTTGTTTGTGACAGGTGGGCGTGATCCGACTGACTCTTAGAATCCGGCATAAGTCATGAGCATATACCTGTTATTTTGTTCTGAAAAAATTTTAAGGTTAATATTTAAGGCAAAGCTGGATTGGCCTATACATTAAGAATGTATGCAAGATAATATTCATTTTACTGATATCTCACAAGTAACTTAAATTCCAGTAAATTGCTAATTATTAAACTAGCAATTTTTAAAATATTTTGAAAACTATCAGAGTTAGGGGTTGGTAACCCTAATACCGATTGAAAGGTAATTAGTTCCTAATTCCAACAGTCTACAGAAATGCAGGGTATTTTATTTAAGTTAAGCATGTTATTTAAGTTTTAAGTCGTTAGCATTATGCGGTAGTATTTAAAACACTCTGTACATCATAACATAATAGTAAAATTGCAAAAGAAATGTTGAAGGTTCTTAGTAAGGTAATGTAAAGCAAAATTGCTTGTTCTTATTTATCTTGAAGTTATGGCATTTTTTTGGAGGGTCTGCAAATCAGGTAAAATTGGTTTATCTCAAAAACGGATGTAAGTTAGTATAGGGACATGTTAAAGAACATACATTATTTTTATCCTACAAATTCAAAAATAAAAAAATATACAAGGTGTTCTATTTAAAATAATCCAACTTTGATATAGTACGTGTTTCTGAAGCACCCTGTATAATCAAAAATATTTTTAAAAAGTGGTTTCAAATAATCTCGATATATGGCCTAAGATTTCTTACATTTTTGTCGTTTTAGTGCTACAGAATAATTTGTTGGTAGTGCCCCACCCTGTATACTGTTAATATATTATGTTTTGAAAGAGAGAGTACACGATAATTCTTCAATTAAAATTATAATATTACTGTTTATATATTGGCAAAATTACCATTTATTATTATCTTCTTCTTCATTTGATGACTCTGATTCTTCTAATACATTAACATTACTTCTCTTTACAAACGCGACTTGTGTGACCCTTCCTTTTACATTTGAAACAACCCCATTCCCTTCGCCGGGCAATTTCCTGGATCATGCCTTCTTGTACAACGGAAACACTTTTTCCATGAACTTCCTGTAGTAGATTGATAATATTTGAGCTTTTTCTTCAAGGAGTAGTTGTGTTTTTTTTTACTGATAACTATGGATCGTATACCACATACTAAACGATCTCTTAATGCTTCTTCTAGAAATGTGTTGAACTCACAATGATGTGACAAACTTTTTATTTTTGCAACAAACATTTTGACATCTTCATTAGGTTCCTGAATAGCATTATAAAACTTCTAACGTTCGGCAATTACTAGCATCTACGGATTATAATGTTTTGACAACTATGCTACTAAGTTAGCGTACGTCTGCGAACTCGGCAATTTTGGGGCTAATAAGTCTTTCAGCACACCATATGCTTCACTACCTATAAGTGTGTAAAGTAATGGGGCTTTCTTATTTTCTTCGACACAATTACAAATGAACAATTGTTCAAGTCTTTCTACATATGATAAGGTATCCGTTTCTTTTGGGTTGAACTGCTCAATTGACTCAATCAATGCCATCGTTAATCATAACGATTCAACGTAATACTAATGAAACTTTGACTTAAAACACAATTTGTTTTATTTTTAAAGTTGCGTGGGTAACGTTTAACTCGTCGCCAGATTAACTATTGTGTATTCAATAAATTGACATCTTATTGAATGGTAGATATTTATTAATACTAGACGATAAATAGTGACAACACTAAAAGATGGACTTAGACGACCGTGTCTCTTGTGCGGTTGGCTTGAATACAATAATGGCTTCATTGCCAACTTAAAAGAGTGCAACTAAAAATTAAATTTCATAACAATTCATAACTTAAAATCAAAAATTATCAAACAATCAAATATATTTAATTTTGACAATTCTACATCTTTATGCGATTTTTTTAAATGAATTTTGTTAACGTTAAAATATAGCTAGAACAACAGATAAAATTTTCAATACTTTTAAGTATTTTAAAAATTTTAAAGCAAGTACATTAAATTGATTAACTATCAAACGATTTATATAAAAAATCTAATTCATAACTGTCAAACAAGGTATGTAGAGAAAAATTAAATACAAATATAAGTAAATTTTTTTTTATTTAGGTCTATCAGAAAATACATTTCCTAATTTTAACATTTTTTTTGAAAAATCGATAATGTTCGCATTCTTCTTTTTAAATTTCTCGATATTTTTATCTACAAATATTAAATTATTGAATATATTGCAATGGTTTGAAAGGATTTCCCGTATATAAAAATAATTAATTTTAGCAATGAGACTCTCCATAAATTGTCAGGGTCCAATTTGGGTCCGTTCTAAATTAAAAACTAAATTTAATCAAATAAACAAAACAAATTTTTTTACATAATCAAATAAATTTACTTCATTTAATGTTCATAAAAAATTTATATTTCAAATGTTATCCTCCAAGACAGAAGTATTTAGAGGAAAAAACTAGAAGTAAATGTAAGAAAAATAAAATGATAATATTAAAGAAGAAACAAAGAAGAAAAAGGAGAAGAAGTGGTAGTAGGAGGAGAGGAGATTAAAATAGTGGATAGATGTAAATACCTACAATACATCATAAGGTACGTTAACAAGGACAATGACCAGATAAGGGATTTAAGAGGAATAGTGTGTAAAATTTTAGGACAGATATGGGGGCTGAACGAGCGTGTTTTGGGAAAATATGGAAAAGAAAAAATGGTTGTTCAAAAGTGTAGTGAAAGGTGTGATGATGTACGGTGCAGAAGTTTGGAGGTGGAAGGAATGGAAGGAGCTGGAGACGATTCAGGAAAGATATTGGAATTGGACGCTAGGTTTGGAGAGAGAAACACCTGGATATGTAATAGACAAAAATGAAAGTGGAGAAAATTATAGTAGAAACGGGAAAGAGAGTGATAAGATTTGAGGAAAGAATAAAGAATAGGAAAGATAGTAAAATTTTGTATGACTGTTTGGAAAGAGACAGAATTAGGAAAAATAAATCACGGAGAAGAAGAAAGAAAAGCATATTACAGAAAATGAGGTTACCCGATACAAGAAATAGGAAGGTTAAGAAGAGAAGGATGAAGGATGGAAAAAGAAATAACATTGAGGGACAAAGATAATCAGATACAAGGAAGAAGAATAATGAGCAGAGAAGGAAGATACAATATGGGATACTCAGACATAATAGTAGAAAGAATCCCAGAGTATTTAATAGGAGGGCTGACAATACAAGAAAAAAGATGATAGCTAGGTATAGTCTAGATAATAAAGAAAATGAAAATAAATATTGGATGCAAGACGATGAAAGATTATGGGAGGAAATGATTGAGAAAATATTAAACATCTACGAGAAAAAATATGTGGAATTAAGAGAAGAGGGAATGAGAAGAGATAGTTTACTAGAGGAAAAAGGGATAGTATAAAGTGGATGAAACACATAGACAAGAGAAAAAAATGGTTAGAAGAAAAGATAAGAAAAATAATAACAGTAGAGTAAACTGTCATTTTGAATTACATTGTGGGTTTTATTTATTTATATTTCATTTTATTGTGTCGAATTCATTGGTTGATTTTAAAGAACAAATAAAAGAAAATTTGATCGACTCTAGACAAGGCATCATTTACATTATCCAAAACAGTTTCGAATCTTTTTATTTTAAACAAAAGTGATATATTGTCCCCAAAAAAAACTATTTCATAATCATCTTTGATCATCTTTATGTTGGACCCAATCAAATGCCTTAGATAAGTCACAAAACACATTAGAAAACAGAAGATGTAACAAGTTTAATACCATCGTCGGTTGTTGAGCGTCCTCTTGTAAACCTAAATTGCTTAGAATTTAACAATGAACTGAAGTGAGTCATCATCAGTAGTACTACTTGATTCAAATATTGGTGAAATTTTTCCAAATTTTATTAAATCAGGAAATATACCGCAAATAATACAGTTATTAAATATTAAATTAGAATGGGGTCTCTGTTCTTTAAGCACAATTAACCATTTTGGTCGTATAACAAAACTACATATAAAATTGCAGCAGCTTTATTTAACACGCACTATCGGCGCTCTTTCCTCTCATAGCGAATGACGTCGTCTTTTGGGAGAAAACGCCATCAAAAGCGGTGGGAACGCAAAACGGAAAATTTTGATTTCAGTTTCGGTTTTGCATTTTACAGTTTTCCGATTAAAAATAATTTAAGTTTTATTACGGCTCTTCGAAGATATCATTGTTTTAGAAATTAAAACAACTGGGTTTGATTCGAACGTCTTCGAGAGCTACAGGAGTTTTTTTCAAAAATTTTTGAATTAATTATTTGCCTAAACAGGCCCCAATTTTTAAAAAAACATTTTTGACATCCGATATAGATCAAAAAAACAAATTGGGTGAAATTTTTTGTAAAGTGATGGACGTCGGCGACCGGAAAAACGGAAAAAATTTTACCCCCAAACTTTAAGGATTTATATCTTGGCAATTTACAACAAATGTATCGGAAAGTTAAGACTAACTCAGAACTTACAGTTTTCTCTTTAAAACGGCACTTTGTTGAAAAATGTAGCTTTTACGATAACGCTCTACGAGGTACACAAAGTATTTTTGAAAAATGTTTAAAATTTACAAGGTAAACTTTAAAGGCTTATATTTCCTAAACGCAAAAACCTATAAAGTAAGTGACGTAATGATCGTTTTTTCTTACGGGTCCGTAATAATAATAATAATAATAATTATGCCGGAAAAAACTTACAACAAGGTCTATCGTATTTCGAAAAAATAGCTAAATAAAGCACATTTATGTTTTATTTTTGTAAAGCTTAGAGCTAGAAATATTAATCAAAAAGAAACAATCGTAAATTTTGCAAATTTTCAAATGACGTACTCTAAAAAGTAACTTTTTTCCGCTATCGCCATTTGGCGCACGAATGTGGTGGGTTGGCTCGCTAAGCTGCTTTCATGAACCATTCAGTGTTGAAATATTTTTAAAACGTAATACATTTTAACACACCACTTTGTTCACGTTACGTTGCAAAAAATAAAAGTGTAATGGGTAATCTTACTTTTTTCCTTTTTGAGCTTTTGTTTTTAATATGAAAAGGGGTTATTTCTTTTTTCACTCTTTGATTCTGCATTTTTGTATTTAGACTATTTTTTTTCTTTTACTACAATTTTTCATTTCGAGCGGTATCTTTACCAAAGTTGCCTTGAAACTATTTTTTTGTGTAAAAAAGTAAGTGTACGATCCGCTAAGCGGCTCGAGTTTTCCGCGAAGCGGCAACCGCCTTGACGCGAAGCGGTGCTGGGATAGTGTTGCCGAAATAGATCCTAATTTGATCTCCACAATTTAACGAGCGAAGCGAGCCGTGTTTTCTACCACAGTTGCATTGAAACTATTTCTTCGAGTAAGAAAAGTCAGTGTTAGCGAAGGGGCAACCCTATCGGAGCGAGGCGGTGCTTGGAAAACTACCTTACTTGGAGCTTTACAATTTTGCGAGCGAAGAGAGCCGTCTCATTATCAAAACAAACCGGCAATTCCATCGACACAAAGCGGCTTTGATTTCCTACTGTGATCTTCACAATTTCGTGAGCGAAGCGAGCCGTGTTTTTATCAAAGTTGAATTGAAACAATTTTTTTGAGTAAGAGTCGTCAGTGTTCGAGCTGCGAAGCGACTCTAGTCAATTATATTATAATAAACGACAATTATATAGTAATTAATTACATTACATTTAAAAAAAAGATAAATAAGTAACAGAGTTGAATACATGCTAATAGTTTTCTGTCAGAAGTTTACACGAGGCGGATTTGTTTACAAAGAAAAAACTTTTAATTTTATTTGACACAGTTAATTGTAAAGCAGGGGGTTTTTCAAATAAATTGCGCAAAGTCACGAAAAGCTTATTTTTCACACAACACGGAAGTAGTTTCTGCGATTTTATTATATATTGAACTAGTTTTCATGTGTCGGGCGTATTAGTAGAACGTTTAATAAATAACCGGAAATGCGCAACTTTTTTTTCGTGAAAGGAATTTAAAAAGTTCGCACCTTCGAGTGATGCTTTTTCCTGTTCTTTACATTTAATGATAAATTGTGGTAAAGCCTTTTGCGGTTAACGTATAAAAGTGTTCCGTCTCCCCGATGACAATACTTGAGTAAAGCTTTTTTATAGTCGATATCTGATATCACGGTGAGGATTTTTTTTCATGGCACACATTCAGATATTTTGTTACATCGAATTTAATTCATTCACTTTTACAAAGGATGTCTATTGTGTATATTTAATAACGTGTTACGTCAGGTGTGAAATTGTAAACTGGTATAAAATTGTTTGTAGTGTAAAATTCTGAACGAACTCATTCATCTGCATGACTATTTTTAAGGGCTTTCTTCTCTTAGTTATTATTTCTAAATGGAAATTATGTTTATTGTAAATTTCGTTTAATTTATCCATCAACGTGTTTGAAAACAACAAAAAAAATATTTTATTTGTGAAAAAACGAAAATATTTCATTTATTGCTAAAAAAAAGTGGCGCATTCACACGCTAGGAGTAAAGTTAAATTATTATTACAGTGTACACAGAAGTACTTCAAATTAACGTGTGGTGGCGTGGAACTCTACACTAAAACGTATATATAACCTAAAATTTACAGAAATAATTTTTTTTGCATACATACCTTAAATCTAAAATCTGAAACTAAAATGCAAATTTAAAAAAATTTTTTTAATTCGTCATCTGTTACTATTGATTACTATTGTTCTTTTTTTTTATTAGAAGATGCAAGATCTTTTATTTGAATTAAACTTTGACCTTATATGCTCATAGATCAATGAATAACTTTGTTCCAACATAAATTACTACGTTTGATTTCTTAAATAAGGGTTTTACTCACTAGTACGTCTAACACTAAGCTTTTGTCCTCTTGAGTTTTCTCATCTAATTTGGGCTGTCTGTATGGCTTCAATGTTTACATGGTTAAGCAACCTTTATTCATGGCTACTGTCAAATTTGGCAATACTTTTATCAGCAGAATCCATTTAAATGTTCTATGGATGTCTCAGTAGCAACGTCAACTCATAGTTGAATGCCTTTGTCCACACAGGTTTTAGAATTTGCTTGTATAATATGTAGACAGTCTGGAATTTCTTTCTAGAAGCCAATACTTTTTTTTTCAATTTGATGAGTTTTCATTAGGTAGTTTTGTGTCTAATGTCATTCCCAGATATTTAGCTGAATTATGAGATCTGAATATTGTTGTTTGTTTTATTTTATTAGTAAAGTCTATGTGCAGAGAGTTAATTTTATTTAACTTAATAAGTCAAGTTTTGGTCCAGGTGTTGATATTATTGAGAGAAGTTTTTCTACAGCCTCTTCATGATTTTTCCGACCACCATGGCTGCATTATCATCAGCAAGTTCACTATCAGAACTATCACTGGTGTATAATAGATATATTGGACCTAGCACACTATCTTGTGGAACCCCTCCTTTAATTTTTTTTAGTTCAGAATAATCATCTTCTACCTATCTATCTGATAAGTAGGATTGTACAAATTGTTATGGCAGAAACACGATCAGTTAATAAAACACACACAAACTTTTCTTTCTTCTAATAAGTTTTCGTTTATGGTGAATCTATGAACTTCTACCAAACTGATGGGAAAGTATCAGGTTTTCTGTTTACGTTATTAGGAGGATTATGATTTCAGAAACATGATGACATCTGCAACTTTTTACATTTTAGGAACGTACTTCAATCTGAAAGTTGCGTTAATCCTTTTCTTGGAAGTAGCTTTAAAATTTCGTAATTAGATCATTCAACTCGGGTTACTTCCTTTGGAGAAGTGATTCTGGTGTAAGTTTGTTCTTTGTTCAAATTTAGTCTAGATCACCCCTTTCATTTGATTGAAAAATCTGACCTATTGTTTTTTTTTGAGCCCAGCTATCATCCATATTTTTAATTATGTAGAATAGGTTTTTAATGGCTTGGTGGCTTTTCAAGGTGAGTAATCTGTTTAATATCTTTAGGGTAAATGTTACTATTTGTTTTAAGCACCAGCTGAGGTTTGTTGTCCTATGCTGTTTGTTGAATGTTTTAGAAACAATTTGACTTCATTGTTTAAATGTTCTTCTGTCTTTGTGGAACAGTAAAGGTTGGTTTATCTTTCGAGTTGGGTTTACTTTCTTATAGTAAGACTTGGTGTTTTTTGGATTCATATTCCAAGTTTCTTTGATTTGAACATAATTTGATAAAGTTACAAAGAAGTCGGTCTCATCAGAAATGTTGCGAGGGTCAAAAGTTCAATACCATGGCTTTTTAGTTGATATCATTTCACATTTAACATTAGATGTTCGTAAAGGTTTTTTACCATGTCTTATCTGGTTAGCCATTTTTGATTTTAGGAATCGCTTCTTGGACGCGGTGTTCTAGTTTGGAACTATTTTGCACAAATTCTTTAGAATTTGTTAAGCCGTTTTTCTCAATGGATGAATTAGTTTCGTTTGGTTTTTTTTCTTTCCGTGTATTACATTTATCAGATATTGTTTTGCTGTAGGTCTTATTGTGAATCAATTGTCTTTCTGCATTTTAGTTTGTTGCCTTGGGCAAGGCAGTTCATTAGGATGTTTAGACTACTTCGTTTTTGATTCGTTTATGGATGTTCTTCTTTGTAATGTACGTGTACAGGAGTAGCTTCCTTGGTTTTGACATTCCACTATATGACGTTTTCCATAAGTTTTCTGGGTTCTTTCGTAAAGTACTTCTGAACGGGTTCATAAACTTGGCAGTGATTCACACTGTGGCACTACTTTGTATTTTCTTACTTGTTGGATTTGCACTCTTGTTCTCATGCTGTCAGTTGTGCGGAAGATTTTATTGGCATCTTCGTCATTTCTAAATAATAGCGTAAACATGTTGACTTTCACGGTCGTTGTCCATATTTATACTATGATTTTCCGGTTATTGTGTCGTGGTCTGAAAGAACTTCTTCCTTACGTTTTGTTTGTTGCTGCAGCAAACTTCAATGGTGGCGTAGAACTTGTTCAGTCAGACTGGAGACCATTCTATTGAAAATGTTTGCCGCACCATAAAACGAAACGTTTAGAAGACGAGGAGGAAGTTCCAACAACCATGGCTCAATAGACTGAAACATTATAGTATAAATAGCATGAACATGTCCAGTGACTACTTTGTTTTGTATTTTTATCTTTTTAGTAGCTTTAAGTAATTGAAATCTCCTTCTTCTTAAGAATGATGAAAATTGACCGCCATTACGCCATTACCTTAATAGTCGATTTTGTTTATTTTTATAAGAGTGACATCTTTGACGTTTATCTTGATGCTTTTATCATTGATTATTTTAATTTGGGATCCCGTCATCATACCAGCTATAAGTTTGTGAAGTGTATTAAAATTTTAAACTCCATCCACTATTATTAGTGATGGTTGTGGTAATTTTTTGGTTCCTCAATTTTTCTTTTCTTTTTGTTTAACCTGACTCTTCAGCTAATTCATTATCGTCTGTTAGTAATGCACTTCGTTTTGTTGCAACACTGAGTTGCAGAAACTTGCCTTTAACCAACACTTGAGTTTTTCGGTTGCAACGCCACTACTAGGGGTCTAGGTCTTTTGCTATCTGCCAACCTACACCCACTAATATGTTTACTTTGACTGTTTTCTTTTATAAACCAATTATTTTTTTGTTTCTATTCATATTCTTTGTACTGCCTATTATTAGTTTTCAGTTGGCACATTTCCAATTGTTTTCATTATCCATCTTTTAATTCAGATTTCTCCATCTCTTTCAAAAGTTTTTTGCCCAGAAGTCATCTACTCTGTGTGTCGGTGTGTTTCTGTCTCTTCCAGTAATAAGTTTTTTCACTCTAAGTTACAGTTTGAATGGCCCCATAATCGTGTAGAATTTGCTCATTTCCTCTTTAATTAATTTTTGCAACCTTTTTATATTTATATATACGGTGCTTCTCAAAAGTCCTCTCCCCTCTTATCTTTGGAATAATTTTAAAGTCAGTTGCCAAAACTGCCATAAACACTAACAAAATCAGTATTATTGAATAGGTTTTCGATACCTTTTGAAAGAGGTGTCGCTTGCGATAGGGTTCTATTTAAAATTATTGGTCACAATGGCCTTGTGAAGTCATCTTTGACGATTTTGTCATCTATCATCACTTGTAGGAAAGTTTACAACCTTTAATATTCAGTTTCCAAATTTCACTTGTTTATGTATAATCGCTCCAAAGATAAGAGGGGGGGAGGAGACTTTTGTGAAGCACTGTATATTTTTTTGTTGATAAGCATCAACATTTGTTTTTTACAATGTTGTAATATTTTGGAAGTAGAAGAAGCGTTTTAAAAAGAAAAGAGATATTTTGTGATTCCCCGTTGAAGCACAATTCATCAATAACTATAGTGCTTTTAGGCAAAACTTTTTAATTCATTTTTCAACGAATTTTTCCACTTTCTACAGCTTTCCCTACTTGTCGGATCAAAATTGGTTTTATAAATTAATTTAATATTTGACCTTCCCTGCGACTTTTTCCTTCGATACTTAACTTTTGCGGGCTTTCTTTAGAAATTTAATTTAACTATTCTAGATTCTTTTCTGCACAGATAATCACCGTTGGTTTCTAATTTACCTTTATCTTTTAATTCATGGTTGGATTAAAATTTGCCAAAGATTTATTTCCAGTCACAACTGAAAAATCCATAATAACTTTTTCTTACTTCTAGAATTGTAGTTTACGTATGGTTTGCTGTTTGTATGATTCGTTCAAATTTTTGTTGTGATCTAGTTTGACGTCAGATAAAAAGGAAAAAACGTTTCGAAAACTAATTATTCAAAACTTCTCTCTCTTACAATATTTGTAGTATTTAAAATCTTCGAATTGTTACTGTGGTACTAGTTTGGATTTTTCTTTTCGTTGGGTTTGCTGCGGCAAATTTCAATGGCGTGGTCGTAGAACTCGTTTCAAGTGACGATCACGCTACTGAAGATTTTGCCGCAACAGCAAACAAAACGTTTAAAATAAGTGGAAGAAGTTTTAACAACTACAGCTCAATAGACCGAAACAATTTAGTATAAATAGCAACATGTCCAGCGGCTACTTTGTTTTCTTATTAGTTTTTTAGTAGCTTCAATTTATTTGCATCTCTTTCTTCTTATACCCTTCGCTATTTCATCAAGGTAACAAGAATGATGGGGATTGACTGTCATTACTTTTATTGGTCTTTTATCATAGTAAATGTCAGTTCATTTTGACGTTTTTATTATTGATAATTTTATAGGGATCCCGTCATTATACCAGTATCTATGAGTTCGTGGATAAAACGGATTCTTATCTCTATTTTTTACATGCAGATAACTTTGGGAAAGAAAATTAATTCTGACAGCACACTGGCTGATGCATATCCTTGTTCTTATTGACCATAAAGTGCGGTAAACGACATGTGGTTTGTATTAAGGCTTAAGTTTGCATGCAAGATATCAAAGGTTTCCTGGTTAACAAGCGAAGCGAACAAAATTCTACACCTCTCGTCAAGCGAATATACGCAAAAGTAAAATTAACAACAAAATCGAGAATTTCTTTTCTACAATTGCCCTTCAGACCATCTCCTCCAATATGTTATATTTTTGTAAATGACTTTTGTCACTATGTGCTGTCATCTCTGTCTTTCTTTTAAATTATTTTTTACTGCTTCATTTTATAGATCAATTCTCTTTTGTTTCCATTTGTACTATTTATATTGCCTATTCTTTGGTTTCCATGTCTTTTATTGTTTTTTTAGTCTCTCAAAAGTCTTTTTTTAAATAAGTTTTCAACCCTCTCTCTCTCAGGCACCTAGACACTTCAATAACTAACGTCCCGCGTCTGATTCATTAGTTTTAGTCTCTTTTGTTATTAGCTCTTTCTACTTTAAATGACTTTTTAATCGTTTAGAATTTGTTTCTCTTCTCTTTACTTGAATTTTTTGCAACTTTTTTATGTCATTTTTTTGTTGATAAACATCAACACTTTTACAATGAAAAAAGTTTTCCTTTTCGTACAGTTAGTGTTACATTGTCCAAAAATAACTAATGAAAATTCTTCTCTGCACAGATAATCACCGCTGGTTTTCAATTTACCTCTATGTTTTAATTCACCTTTGGAGATGATTTACCACAAAGTTTAATTCGCCGCCAGAAATCTGAAACAATTTTTTTTTAATCTGTTGTTGTGTTTAATGTATTGAAAAACGTATGGTTTTGCTGTTTGTATAATCTATTCACCTTTTGATATAATCTGATTTGACGTCATATCAGGCTGAGGCAGATGAAGAGGCAATCATTGTTCTACGTCACATATCTCTGGCAAAAACGCAATTTTGAAGAACTACTTGTTCAAAAGCTAAAGCTTCTCTCTGACAATATTTCTAGTATTTAAAAAAAGCTTCAAATGATTACTATGATTATGTTTTGTTGGTGTATAACGATATTGTTAAATATAATTTTTGTAGTTGTATTGATTCAACAGCTTGTTTTAGTTTTAATTGATCTAGATCTAATAACTATCGAACTACCGAGTGTGAATTAATTAGTGAAAAATTTTAATTAAGAAACTGGTATATTTGTGTAACAAATTATCAATTCTTTTAACATTTAGAATTTTTATTTGACATATTTTATAAAAGATGTCAAATTTGCATCTAGTTTTTGAAATCGGACACACTTTTTTTACTTTTATCGACAAATTAAGTTAAATAATTGTTAAATTTTTTACAATGAATCATTTCCGAGAAATAACAATCGCATGAGCTTTAACCTAATCTCATCAATTACATTGATTACACAAAAAATTTTTAAATATTTTATTTCACATTGATTTAGAACTGGATTTTTTCCGCATGCAATTTTATCATTCAACGCAGTTATTCGTCTACATTATCAAACACTAGCA
Source organism: Abscondita cerata (assembly GCA_030710515.1). Taxonomy (NCBI): domain Eukaryota; kingdom Metazoa; phylum Arthropoda; class Insecta; order Coleoptera; family Lampyridae; genus Abscondita; species Abscondita cerata. The sequence continues at coordinate 31,181 of JALBCR010002801.1, read as the reverse complement.
ACATTGTTGTAATACCGGAAATACCTACACAATAATGATGCAAACGTGTCGTTTTATTCGGTGTTAAATGTGAGACATTACCGCAAGCACATGTTGAGGTTTTAAATTAACGGTACATAGCGTACACGAGCACAATTCTTTGAATTAATTCTGAAATAGTAAAATATGTAAAAATATATATATATATATATATATATATTTAATAGAACTATAAGTATTAAAATTACTTTCATTAGAAGATTATTAAACTTCCGGTGGCGCCTATGTTGGTGACACGATATTATAAATCATGTCTGCAGAAAACTCCCGTGTTCGGAAACACATGTTTTAGTCACCACATGATGCAATAAATTTGGATACCTAAAGACATCCACGTTGACAGCAACCCCAACAGAATATTGTTTCATCAGCAAAGTGTACGAAACTTGCGGCTTTGTAGCAGTGTTATCTATTTAATGCAACATAAATGGTCCTTTCATGAAACACAAACATTTTGTAACTAAACTATCCGAGATCTTATTTATAACCATACAACAATTTAACGTAGTTTATACGGTTCCGGCGAGTAGAGTTGATTGTTTATTATATTCATAATATTGTCATTACGCAATGCTTAATTAAATATTAAACTTGTTGGGCGTACAATTATAAGGATTAATTACCCGCTTAGTTTTTGGGCGTGTGACACAAAGAAAAAAAATCTAACTTGCCTTGCAGTCAATTAACATTCTGGTATTTGAGTAATTGGTTCGAAGGACATCATATTTCAAAGTGTCTAATTTGAGGGCTACGTAATTAACAAGCTGGAGATGTCGTCGGTTTGTCGAATACAGGTTGGAAGGATATTTCAACGAGATTTCGTTCAAGGGTGCTTGGGATTTAGTTAGCAAGTATTAAATTACAAGCGACGCTCGAGATCTTCGATATTAAGAATTGTATTTGATTACAATTTCAGAAAAGATGTAAATAGGAATAAATGGCTAACTAAACTTGAATTAAGGGAACATTTGAATAAAACAACATTTGGGTGTTTTATGAATATTAAGAATTCGTTGATTACGTAATAAGAGTTTTAATGAAATATTTCACCAATTTAAAAACTAAAATTGATTTAAGTATTTATCAAATTAATTGTAGTGATTGCAATTCAATTTATATTGGACAAACTATATAATATTTTTAAAAAGAATTGATCAACATCAAAATTTAATAAAATTAATGTAGCGCAATATGAGCATCGGATACATACACAGTAAATCACCGAACGTGGGCAAAGTCGGTATTTGTAATATCGTGTTTTGCACTTCAGTGAGCATTGACGTGGCTCAATTCCGCCGTTTTCTTCCATACATCGTATTCGTGGTGTCCCATTTTTGACCGTGGCATGTCTCCTACTAAATGGCTTAAGTTAGTTTTGCACTTTAACTTGACCGCCACGGGTCTACCCTTTTAATTTCGGTAATTTTAAAGTAGGCAACGTTAGTCTTACACAAATTCGAAATTGTTTTTTAGTATCTTTTTAAGGGCCCTTTTCGGGTGGAGGTGTAGAAAAACCAACCATTAAGTTTGACTGGCCGTCAAACAATCTTGTTAAATAATAAGCTTTTGATAAAGCTCCCGTTTGACGAACACATCGGCCAGTTTAAACTTAAGGATTGGTTTCTCTACACCTCCAACCTCGAAAGGTTCTCAAAATATACAATCTTAACAAAAATTTAATTTGTAGGAAATTACTCATTTTTTTATTGGGGTCAGCAGGTCGTCCGGGTTTCTATCGGTATGTAAACACGATATACTTGTATAATAAAATTAGATTTAGGACTGATGTGCATAATATTAATATTAGACGCAAGAATGATTTAAGCTTACCCTCTTTTTAACCTTGAACTGTTTAAGAAGTCGTTTTCATATGATGTTTGCATATCATATAACAACATTATACCGGAGTCACTTAAAAAATGTTCCCCTTCTACATTCAAAAAAAAAAATCAAGATATTGATATTTAGAGGAGATTTGAAAATATGAGAGTTATTTATTTTCTTTTTATTTATTTCCTTTGTTGTTATAGACTATTTACATTTGACACGCGTTAGTGATTAGTTTTAATTATACATGTTGGTGTTTTGTTTTCCTTTCTTACTCGTTTTGTATAGGTACAGAATTCTTTGTTGCGGTTAGGTGTAGTATAGTAATATTATTTTCTTTTTTTTTGTTATGCTGTTAATGTTAATTTTTTTTTTTTTATTTTGGGTTTACGTAACTTATATTATAGGTGTCGAGTATGGTTCCTTGGTAGCCAACCAGACGGTTGCCCTGCAGCTGGTCTGCTCTCGAGACCTTTTGGCTGGTTAGTTAATTTATTCTGCTTTATATATATATATATATATATATATATATATATATATATATATATATATTTTCTCTACAGCCAATAAACGTTATTATTATTATTATTATATCTCAAAAACCACTGTTCTGACTTTAATGAATGATTTTTGGAATTGTTTATAGTTAAATTCATAGGTATTTTACAAGATTTGACTACCACCATACTTAAAAAATTAATTATATTAATAATTACGAAGAGGTGTGTTCAAAGAAATTTTCAAAAAAAATACAGGGTGTAAAGATTTTAAGGACAAATAAAACATGCAGAAATAGGGCGAAACTTTAAATAAACATATATTTTTGAGTTTTGGTTTGGAGCTCTTTGAAGATGATGTCTTTGAGTTATTTTGTCTTTATTATTTGGTATTCTTGAAATAAGTATTACTGGAATTGTTAGAAGATGTACCATTACAAATTCGTCAGGTAATGTGATTTCAACATGACTGTCCCAACATATTTCTGAGGTTACCTTAACCAAACATTTGGTGAAAGATGGATAGGTGGAGGAGCACCTGTTGCGTGGCCACCCCGCTCTCCGTACCTGAACCCGTTAGATTTTTTTTCTGGAATCACATGAAAACTTTAGTATATAAGACACATGTCGAGTCAAAAGAGGAGTTGATTGCTCTGGTTGCAGCTGCAGTACAGCAGATCCAAAATATGATTAGAAGATGCAATGCTTGTGATCGTCATTTTCATCATTTATTAATAACTATGACTAATAAAATTTTGTTTTGTTGATTTTCAAAGCTTACTTTTATTTCAAAAATTAGTGTTAAAATAAAAAAAAACAGAAAAATTAAAAATTAATTTTTTTTCTAAACAGTAGATCTTGTGGACTTTAAACAAAAGTACCATTTTTTTAGTAAAACTTTGATATTTTTTAATTTATTCTTTGAAATGTAAGAAAATATGATTAACAATTGTAACGCTAATAATGCAATTTTGGCCGAAAAACAAAATGATATCAATTAGTAATCCAGTCAAATAAGCAACTTTCCATTCTAAGGTGCAAATATGCTTGCAGCTGGAAAATTTCAAAAACTTCTCGCGCTATTCTGATTTTATTTTTTAATTTATAACCGATTATTGTTTCCGTTATTTATTTTTCTTATGGGTGACGCCATTTTTTGTAACAAAAACCCTAGTTGTGTTTTGCCGGTTATTCTGGTGCCATCCAGACTTTTTGGGTAGGTTTCCTTAAAATGAACAACATCCAGTGAGGACGACTTAAATTGATACTTGAGCACTTCCATACAAGGGAAAATTTGTAAACTTTTTGGCGAAACCTATGCAGGTAAAAAATTCAGATAGTAAGCTTTCAAATATTGATACACACCTTGTTCTCAGGTTTTTTTTGTTTTGGTTTTTCTTCTTATTATCTTACTTTGACGTAGTCTGTTTTCTTTAGCTACCGAAATCTTTATTGTCGTGCGGTTGCACAAGCGACCGAGTCTTGAATACCACCTGTATTGTTATCGGTGGATGCTCGTTAGAGAAACGATCGAGACACAACCACTCTGGAGGTCGTCACTAATGTACAAACAACTGTAATACTCTGGGGGTTGTCATCATACAGGTCTGCTCTTTTATGTTATTATCCCGCAAGTGTTGCATTTCTAAAAATTAAGACTTTAAACGCTAGCACTCGTGCGTTGTTAATACTGACGTTCCGTCAACACATGACGATTTTGCGTGATAAACTTTTTAATTCGTTACCATGAACATTGCGCCGTACGCTTAATTAATCTCGTGTGTCGTATGCCTTCAGCTGATTTTTTGTAAGAGTCTTGTAAGAGTATATTGTTCGGGAACATCTCTTTAGCCCACCGTTTGTAGGCTTTTTATCATTTAGGTATATGTTTTGCACTGGATCCACCGGACTGTTGTTTCTGAATATTCATAGACTAATTAAAAGCTACGATCTTGTACTACAAAGCTAACTACTTACATAACTTATTGGCACATAATTTCTGTATACTACATATGAACAATATTATTGACCATTTATATGTTACAGTAAATTCATGAGCGTACTTTGCATGTACAAATGAACTACGCGAATTAAACAGTGGTGTCCAGCATGTAATTTGTCAGATCAGTTAAAATTTTGTGTAATAACTACTGTGATATTTAATTGTCTCTTATCCTACATTGTTCCTTTTAGTGTGTGAAAGAATATAATGTGTTATTGGTAAACTTCTTTCTTGTCTTGATTCATCTGAATTACTTCTATTTTTTTAGTACGGTGCAAATTGCTACTAGTGAGCAGTTCGTCGTTAGTTTCTTTCTCTTAGGCTCTATCAGAACTTGGTGCCCTTAATATTAGATATCTCTAGGCCAGTTCATTATTGGTTTATTATTTAGTCTCTGACTAAAGCGGATACAATTCTAGCTTCTCATCGTAACAAAATATCCTTTAGTCCCCTCAAATGAAACGGTTATAATCGTGTTAGAAAATCAAACCTGTATCCAAAAATTGGCTTAGAAAACTAATCTACTCTGTCAAGTTCATATTTTTTTAAGCGGAGTACTGAAGATATGTATAAAAAGTGACTTGAAGACATCATTTTCAAAAACCTTGAGGACTTTGATTTAGTGCTAATAGAACATACCCCACATAATGGTTCTTTGAACCGGATACCAGCAAACATAAAAAATCAAAGAGTGTAGCAAGAAAAAACAACACGATAGTAATTATTTTTCTGACAAACTACAATACATAACAACTGGACAAAACAAAACCTTAACGATGAATGATTGATTATTATTAAGTTTAAACAACTGATATTTGTTTAAATTTAGAGCCTAATCCGTCAAACCGCCGATTTCTTCCGTACGTCGTATTCGTGGTGTCGCGTTTTCATCTGGGTAATGCCATCCAAATTCTTGTCTGTTCAAAATTGATTCATTTGCTAAAGTTTCATTTAATTTTTTTAGTGACAATCCCACCCCTAAATAACTCACCAATGACAATGTACTAATTTATAAGTCCGAACCAAGATGCTTACTTTTCTTGTCAAGTGTAATCGCTTGCTTATGCTCTTCACTTGTTCATAGCATTGACTCTACAAATTAAATGAAAAGTCTTATCAAATACAACTTGTGGTCTATAACTAAAACATCTGCCTTTTAACTTTTTCTAACGAATTAGATAAATTAAAAAAAAATCATGTCTTGAGACCTACCTGTCGTCTGACCATCGACCATCTCTCCGTATGTAATCATCTTAGAACCGCTGCTCTAATTTTAATTAATCTTTGTACAACACAGTATACAATTAAAACCAGAAAAAAATTATAACAGAATCTAGAAAATTGAAACAGGTACTGGTGGAAAGAGACTTTGGGTAGAATGTGTAGAGATACATAAATAGGATAACATAAACTACACGAGACTCTCTTTTTAGAACGGGTAAAGAGTGAAAGCAGGATTGCTAGGAGAGATGGGGAAGAATAGGATGGAACAAAGTGAACAGAAAAATAATTAGAAAATTTGGGAAGATACGCAAGGCATAGGAATAAATGTACTAAAATTTACCTCGACATGTAGTCTCCAAGCTTTTTGTTCCTTTGAGTGTTGTTGATATGGCGTCGTAGTTGAATCGGAGTTTGTGCGACGATGACTTTTCTCTAAGACTAAGATAAACAATAAAATCCGCAGTACATTTTTAATAAATTGTTAATAGTTTTTGAGGTGGCGCCTACTTTTGGAGAAAACTATTTTCCCATTTCCATTATTATTCGAACCGATTTTGCGAATATTTTGCAGGTAGGTGAACAGTCTAAAAATGTTTATTTTTCAGCCAGTGTTACTGGACTAATTGTTATTTTGATAAAACGAAGTTTGTTATCTTTTCGATTAAACACCCGTATAAAATATTACGTTAAACATCAACTGTTGAAAGACAGAAAGAAAGAAATGATATTTTACAGGTTGTATATTCAGATGAAACTATCAATAATTTCATAGTGTAAGCAAATGTTGGTAACGATTTTTTGTTATATAATTCTTAAGTTTCACAGACCGCCATTTTGCCCCTTAAACGACAAACGAATAAGTCTGATAAAGCTCCCACTTGAGGGGAGAAACGTCGGCCAGTTTAAACTTTAGGATTGGTTTTCTACACATTTAACCTCGAAGGACACTATTTACCATTAATAAAAATTTTCTTTTGAGATCAGCAGGTCGTCCGGACGTCTATCCGTATATAAACACGATATCTCAAAAACTGCTGTTCTGATTTCAATTAATCTTGGATCATAAAATTAAACAAAAATTTTTTAACTCTTTGTAGAGGATTTTTAATTTTGTCTAAATTCATAGGTATTGTACAAGATCTGACTACCACCATAGTTAGAAAATTAATTAATTTTAGCGATGTAGGTATTTGACACAATTTTGCAATATAAGGTAATATCTCAAAAACAAACAATTTTGGACATTATTTTTATACTAAATGTACGAACTTAATGTAATCAATCGTTAATGTTTTTTATTTTATAGATGGTCCCAAATTTATTATTACGTTGTTCTTATTTAAAAAACTACATACAGACACAATGGTCCTTTGAGCCCGATACCAGTAATCATAAAAAATCAAAAAACAACATGACGGTAACTATTTTTGTGACAAACAATAATGCAATAGGATTAAACAAACCATTGATTTTATTAAGTTTGAACACCAGAGATTATATTACATTTTGGACATAATCTGTCAAGCCGAAAGGACTCATTACTTACATGTACTTCCCATTTTGAAAATATTTACAAAATACTTTTTATACATTTTCTTTAAGTAAAGTTTAGTATAAACAACCAATATGTTGCGACATCTAGTGTCGTCTCGTGTTAACGGAACACGTCCGAATATTCAAGAATATTCAGTTATAAAACAAAAGTTGTGCATTGTCTACAACTTCTTTTAAATTGTTGTTTTAAATATGATCTTGTACAATTATTAGTATCAATAAGGTTGTTTTTTTTTAACAAGATTTTCTAGTAAAAATAGAGAATTAATTTTACTTAGTTTAATGTTTTGGTGAAATGTTTTTTTTACGTTTGTTGCTATTTTTGTTCACTTCGTGTAGTGCAACTGTAATTTTACAAAAATGGCAATAATAATTAGCAGTGTACCTTTTTTCGGAAATTTAAGATTACAAAAGATTTATTAGCAATGAAGGTAACTCTAAAAAAATATGAGATTGGCTGTAAAATCGGTATCGCTATGTAAGTTAAGAAAATATCGATAGCGCTTCCCTAGAGCGAACAATAATGAACGCGGCCAAAAAATGTAAGTAATATACATATACAAAACAAAAAGGAAATGGTACCCCAGGAAAACATCAGACTATACCAAGACTGCATCAATGAAAACTTATCTACCCTCAAAAGAAACGGACATAGAACAAATTAACACCAACATAGTGATAGCTATGAAAGAGGCCGAGAATGTATGTCCAGTGAACAAAAAAAAAAAAAAGAGAAACTGAGTCAACATACGAAAAACCTTTTGGCCGAAAGATGGAAACTTAGGGACAAGTATGATACAAACCTTGCAGAGCTGAGAAACCTCAACAAGCAGATTCAAAAGGAAATTCGAAAGGACATCAGACAACACAACACGAGAGAAATATCCAGAGTGATAGAAGAAAACAAAAGTTTAAAAGTTCTGAGACAAAGCATGGCAAAGGGAAAGAAGAACATACACAGATTGAAGGATAAACAGGGACAAGTTGTTAACGACAGAGAAAAAAATTTTTTAGAGGTTGTCGAGGGGTTTTACCGAGAACTTTATAGAGAACCAGAACAACAAGAAGAACACCAACCTTTAACAAAGATAATAAACCAAGGCTCAGAAGAGATGCCGGATATAACACTGCAAGAGATACAAGGGGCCCTACAGGAAATGAAGAACAATAAATCTCCGGGAGACGATGGAATAGTGATCGAGGCAATAAAATGTGCTGGGGAAAGACTCCTGAGGACCCTAACTAGACTCTTTAATAAATGCTTAGGAGAAGCGACAACGCCAACTCAGTGGAGCAACGCAGAGGTAATTCTGCTGCACAAAAAGGGGATATTGCCGATCTCTCAAATTATTGTCCTATAAGCCTACTTTCTCATGTGTACAAGATCTTTACAAAGATACTCACAAAGAGACTAAAAATAAATTAGAACTTTACCAACCAAGAGAACAGGCAGGTTTTAGGTCGGGATATGGCACAAACGATCACCTACTGGTAATAAAAAACTTAATTGAGAATGTGCCGAATACAATAAACCTTTGGTGTTGATATTTGTTGACTACGAAAAGGCTTTCGACACAATAAATCAACAAAAAATGTTAGAAGCTTTAACGGAATGTCGAATAGATCACCGCTACATAAATATAATAAAACATATATACAAAAATGCTACAGCGAGAGTAAGAGTAGGAGATCAACAAACAAATAAATTCCCCATAGGACGTGGAGTTAGACAAGGAGACACCATATCGCCAAGACTCTTCACTACGCTACTAGAGTATTCATGCAAAAGAGCTAACCTGGATGAAAAGGGCATAAATATAAATGGCGAGTGGCTCCAGTCACCTGAGATTCGCCGACGATATAGTCTTGATAGCCGACCAAATGGATGATGCCAGGGATTTGTTGGAGACGCTCTATCTCTCCTCCCGAGAGGTGGGACTAAAAATGAACATGGCCAAAACACAAATTATGACAAACCTCGTGCTCAGCGAAAGCATAGCTGTTGCTGGAAGGCAATTGAGCAAACTGTGTCATACAAATATCTGGGGCATGAGATTTGCATAGGCAGAGACAATCAAACAATCGAACTTAACCGACGCATAAGACTTACCTGGGTAGCCTTCGGAAAATTAAGCCATGTGTTCAAGTCAGACCTTCCAACGTGCCTTAAAGAAAGACTTTTGATCAGTGTATATTGCCTGTATTGACCTATGGAGCAGAAACATTAACACTGACCAGAAAAACGATACACAAAATCCGTGTGGCACAGAGGGCGATGGAACGGGTAATGCTTGGCATTTCTATTAGAACAGAGTCCCAAACAGGGAAATACGACAAACAACAAAAGTAGTAGATGCAATAGAGAGAATAACCACACTCAAATGGAACTGGGCAGGGCATGTCGCCAGACTGACAGATAACAGATGGACCAAGCGAATATTGGAATGGAGACTAAGACAGGAAGCGTATCTGAAATAGGGGACGCCCTCCAACGAGATGGACCGATGACCTAAAGCGTTGCCAGGAAACTGGATGCAGGCGGCGCAGGATCGAAGCACATGGAAGAGATTAAGGGAGGCCTATTCCAGCAGTGGATACAAGGAAGGGCTGTTTGATGATGATGATGATGAATATACATTTAATATTACATAAATATTGTATCATAATAATCAATACACACGATATTCTTACAATATTGTTAAAGCCATAAATATTATGTTAATTTATTTGCAACAATACCTGTATACTTCTATTTCAATTTTAGGCGAACTTGAGGCAAATAAGCACTAATGAGTGATCAACACTTGTTTTGTACATGTCTTGCACTGATTAGTTATACAACCTTGGACGGTTGCCCTTGAAGAAAGCAATTGGGTAATAAATGAAAAGGTTTCGAATATTCAGACGAAATATTACAATTACAATATTGTGTTGAAAAAATTCGTATTTGGTATTTGTGCTCGATATTTATTTCTATAACCTAAAAGCTAACACTCTCAGCCACCCTGTTGATTTAAACTTTGCATGCGATTTGTGACGGATTATTTCATAAATAATGGGATTATTGAGTAATTTTCTTCCTACAGTATAGGTCGCCGTGTTTACACTAGTACACCTGAATATGCATTCTTGTATTGAAAATTCTTCTGGGAATTTTACCTGTTTGGAGTTGTTGGTTCCGATTTTTTGGACTCGTGTGTTTGCAAAAAGTTACATCTCGTTTTTTCGCAAAAATTATAGGTTCTTTCTGTTTTGAATCTCCGTTCTGAAAAGGTGTACATGGAAAGTACTGTCTAAGGGTTGAACAATTGGACATGTGCTTTGTAATAACGATTGAAGTAAAAATCGTCCCGTTCTAACTAGAATAAATCTTCGATTTCGGTTCCGGTGTAAGTACCTTATTCTCTTTTTACTTTCCTTTGTTTAATATTTGTTCTTACGGGTTGTATTGTTGTAGGCACTTTTTCGTTTTGGCGTTTTGATTCTTTTCGTTTGACGTACTCCGGTTTTAATCAGTCGATGGATGTTTAATGATAGTTATACTTATTATCTATCTATATGCATAATTGGTCAATGGATATTTAAGGATAGTTATACTACAAAAATTATAACTGATCAAAGAGGATACTAATCAACTAATCAACTTCAATTGCAAATCGTCGTCGGTTCAAAGCCACCACTTAAAATAAGCCGTTTATCTAATGGGCGGCACGCCAGCAATGTTATCATTGGAATCCATTTTGACTTTTTCTTTTTCTTTATTGGATACTGAAATACTAAATTTGGATATGAGGCTGTTATCTCTACCGATTAACTGTCGAACACTGAAGACTTCCTGGTTACACAAGCTAAGTTACTTTTTATGCATGTTATTAAATTTTATTGCGTTGTCGCTGTATACGTATCGTGGTTGAGGCGTTTAACAACGTTCCTTTTGGAGCGCAGAATCAATAATTATGTAAAACTCGAAAATCGCTTTAAATACAATTAATTCTGTGCGCTTTGAACTTATTTAAATAATCGGCCACGGTCCGGTCGTAACTGTTAGTAAATATATTTTTTGAACAATATTTTGTCGCGTGAATCACTTGCAGAGGGTTCATCGGTTTTCTCGACTGGTTCCAAATACGCTAACCTATTTGGGGTGTTTGATTGCCTCGAATTTATATTCGTGTTTTTAACTCGCTTTCGTGAATTTGTTATGTGATTTTTGTACATTGCGCCAAATTTAGTGTGATTCTTGGTGGGTTAATTGGGCGCCGATAGAGGACGGTTTTGGTTCGTTTTCACGGTGTATTTTGTGCGTTTTCGCATTCGAACACCGTCAGTAGTTTGGCGTGTGCGTTTAGGCGGTTGGGGATGACATCTTCTTTGTTCTCTTTTAGACCCAATACGGACACGAATACGGAGACGTGAAATTACTACAACGACATTACTACTACTACGAAATTCTTTGTTTGGGTAAAATGGCTACCTTGTTTACGTTATGCGAGTTGTGACTGTTGAAGACGGCACCCAATTCTAGAAACCGTACGAGGCCTTCTCGTCAACCACACCCGCTTCGTATCTGCCTTCGTAGCTGCTACCAGAGTTGTATAAAGGTTATTGTGTCTGTCTGTTATTTTGCGTGACGAAAACCAGTTAAAAATTAATTTTGACCTCGCCGCCGAACATAAACAAAAGATCAGCCTGTCGCTGACTGCGTCGTAACTTTAGTGCGCCCAATTAGAAACGGGTACTGCGACGTCAGCCCGTTACGGTTCGCGTTTTTCCTGTATTTGTGCAAATTGTGTTATTGTTATGTCGTAAAATAAACTTATTTTGTGACTTATTTTCAGTGCGAGTATTTTATTGCAGCCCTAAGTACAGTACAAAACCGTTCTATCTTGGGGAAATGTAGCATTCCTCTTTATGAAAGATAGTGGCGCCGGGCTTTGACAACAAATATTTGAGACGGTCCTTTAGTATCTTAACTAATATCTTGAACACCGCCTCCACCACCTTTAGTGACCTAGCCGGTTGACACAGATTGCACCGTCGAATACGAATTTTATATCGGGTTCAATGAAATACTTATCAGTTTATTCTCTTTCTCTCTTATTTTAATTTACATTCGTCGAGAATCCCAAACTCGGTCTATCTGTATAATTTGCGTTACAAATTATTAGTTATTTTGATAACTATATATGCTATTGATTCAATTGATATAGTCTATTGTTATGTTTATACGTTTCTCGATGTGTTAGTTGAACTCTAGTTGCTACAAAAAATATAAATATTTCTTTATGCACGTACGATTTATTACTGTATCTCTAAGAGTACTTAGTGGCTTGAATATTTGTCTTTGGGGCACTTTAAAAATTTTTAAAACAAAAAAAATTTTCTTTAAAAACAATTTTTAATTTACCAAAACTATTTTAAATAAAAAAAAATTACCAAATTTTTTTAAAATTTTTTTTTTTTTTTTTTTATTTTTTTTATAAATAAATATTAATATTTTTTTTTTTTTTTTTCTTTTTAAAATTAAATATAATAAATATTGCGATGAATACTTTTGTACAGCATTCTTGATTAAGCAGATCCGATGACAAAAGAAGTAAATTAGGCCTTCATGTAGAGGAAATTGTCCCAATATTTGTTCTCAACCGACCCTGTAAATTAAAATGCAATAAATTTGTTAGATTTAAGAATACTTACCAAAAAAGGGGAGACCCTGCCGTTTAGATGAAATGTTGTTAAAATTGTCATTTAGGGCAAGCTGATATCATTTGTTTATAGTCATTAAGATGTAATTGCTATGATAGCTAGGTAAAATCGCATTCCTACGTATGATAATCCATGTCAGTTAAGTTAGGTCCAAGATCGGAAGGATGTTTCGATGACCTGAAATTGTGTAAAAATAAATTATGTGAGCATGCACAAAACATGTACATTAGGTGTGTTTTGGGCCAAGGAATCTGTGTGTAAGATTAAAAGGATTGAATATGAGTGCGCCGATTTAAAAACACTAAAAATTGATTACGACTTAACCTCAAAATTATAGGTTAAGGGAAAGTGCAAATTGTGAAGTTATGTGACATTATTGGGTATAAGTGCCGCATATCATTGTTATCAGAAGAGGAAGAGGCGTCGTTTGAGCCGGAGTTTGATAAGGAAGATTAAAATAAAATTATAATTAGTTGCAGAAAAGCCCGATAGAGGCGGGATAAAATTTCAAAAGACGCGCAAATTGATAAAGGATCCAAATAGGCTATGCCTAGATTATAAATAAGAGTACCGTCAATTTGAGCGTCCTCTTCTTCGAATAGTCGTGGGCGTGAGTGCACGCAAAGGCAGCGCCGAATTTTATAAAAATAGTTAGTGCTTCGAAGTAACATTCCAAAGTTGACGAAGAGTAAGCTGAAGTGTGAAGCCGTTGAAGTTCCCCTGAGGTACCATTCCAGGGATGAAAGTAATAGGATAGTGTGCAGTAATTAAAGCTGTAGGAGATTTGTGAGCTAAAATAAATAAAGTAAAGTGAAATCCGAGTACGAGAAGTTAAAGAAAAAAAGAAATAAACTTACCAAAGTTAGCGAGTGTAGTAGCACGTGGTGCAGCGATAATTTCACCAGCCCGTGAGGAAGCCTGGAGTAACAATAGAGACATCGTCATAGTCGGCATCGTAGCTGCAAAAGAATTACGACAACAAGTACGAGAGACTGAGTAGATCAACGAACGTACCTGAGTTATCCTAGCAAGGTCAGAACATATTTGTAATTAGTTTTTAAGTACCCAAACGCGTTGTGTTTTGTTAAATAATATCCGTTAGTTATAAGGTCACTGCGCCGTAGTTAGCACCACGGGTCACGCGCGGAAACTAAATTTTTGCGTATGAATACTAGGTAGAAAGATGGGGGCGTACCGCAAGTTTAAAAATACCGGGAAAGTTTTAGCTTAGGATTATGTAATTAGTTAATTGTCAACAGTAGCGGTGGAGAGTAAATTTAATAAAAGGAAAAATTGTGTGTTCAGTCAGTTGTTTTATTCTAGCCGATCTGTGACTGAAATGAGGCTGTACACGTTTAACAAACAACATGAGTAAGAGCTAGCCAGGTAAATTCTTTAGGGGTGATTTTACTAGTAAAGGTCAAAGTTTCAGTGCGACCCAACGTGAATTTCCTTTTTTTAAAAAAATTTTATTTGCACCCATTATTAATCCCTTTTTAACAAATCTTAATATTAATATACCCCTAGTTCATCGCAATATATTTAAAGATAAAAAGGTAGAAGTTACTTTTTTATTTTATAAGTTTTATGTTTTGTTTTTGTTGTGTTTGGTTGGTTTTCCTCCTTTCTATTAAAAATTAAATTTTATTTTTTTCTTCTGCCCAAAAAAAAAAATAAGGTAATTAAATTAGGTTGGTTTTTTAAAAATAATAGAGAAATAACATCTTACAATGCAATTTTATCCAACAAAATATAAAAATTTACATAAATTCGGAAACTATTAAAATTTGAAGGTTATTAAAATTTAAAAATGTGGTAAGTTTAAAAGTGAGGTTATGTTACAGTATGCGATTGTTAGCATAAAACAATTCCGGTTTGCATGTTTAAAGTAAAGTTGGAAGTTCACAAATACAAATTGCAACAAACTGTTGGTTTCTTAACCTCTAATTATATTCGAACGTGATAATCAACCCTTGATTGCTGTTAGAAATTAAAATCTGAAGTATATTATGAGAATTCATTTTGTATTGTTAAGACGACTAGAACCAAAGCTTGAAAAAGAGTTCTAAACAGAAAGAGATATCACACAGGATGCGTACTAAGCCCTTTCCCATTTTCTTTATACTTTGAAACAAACCGCCGCTAGATGGTGATGACGATGATAATGTGACGTCCTCTTTCACTCTACGGTTTGTGTCACTCCAAGCGGAACGTTGTTCCTTATATTTTGATAAAATATATCTAATGTTTCGGCTCCAAAGTTGTATATTATTATTATCGTTATTATTATAATTACTTCTATTAACTTTTTGCTCAAAATTAACAGTCCTGATTTATCAATAACCTACCTTCTGATCCTGACTGCTTTTGGAAATCTGAAAATACCTGACCTTTATCTTGTTCTCTTACTTGCCTTACTTAATTTACTTGGTTCCGCAAAAAAGAAGTTGCAATTTGTTGCTACTATAATATTCCGTTTCACAGTGCTAAGGTCTGGTTGAAAGCTCTTTAAGGCCACAACATCGACTTATCCTCCTCTGCTCTTCGCTTACTTATTACTAAGTTGACTATAAAACTTAAAAACTCACGCGCACGATTAATTGCTCTACATTAGCCTCAAATCGACTAATCATTAGGGTTGAAGAAGTCGTCCAAAAGTAATAATATCGTAGTTAACTAACCACCCATTGATTTAAATTACCTAAAAAACCAAACAATTACTTCGAAAGGCAAAACCGCAGCCAATCTTTCTAGCCACTCGTGCTATCGTAAAACGTCCAAAAATGCATGCATTAAAGCAACTTTATCGACAAACGTGTAAAAGTCCTTTGGGACTCTCAGGAGTGAAATATATTTATCAACTATCTGAGTGCCAATCAATAAATTACGTGATTTGCAAATTAAAATTTTTAACTAGTACGGGTCTTCACAACTTAAGGGGTTTGGAGAATTAATTGAAGAGACATCTGATAGAAGAAGTAATGCTATGGGTACTAGTCTATGTAGATAATGTGTGTTGGCAGAAAGTGAGAGAAAGATGAAAGAAATAATAAAAGTGTAGAAGAGGTATTGAGAAGCAAATGTGAGAAAAAACTTTCTGTTTAGAAGGCTTGATGAAGTGTGCACCTTAGCATACGAAACGGTGCTAAAATAAATAATTGAATGGTTTTTGGCGCTCCTCCTTCAATAAGTCAAATTACCAAACAATACCTTGTGTTCCCCGACATAGGCGTTTACTATTTTAAATTTAATATTAGCGTGATTAATTTAATTGCAACCGGATAAATTTTACTACTTTTATTGGTAAATAAAGCAGGAAATCGGCTCGAAATTATTTAATTTAATTTTTATAATTAAAATGGCGACGTTTCGCTAATTATTATTAGCATAATCATGCCTATTAATAGATTAATTAAAATTAAAACTATAAACAAAATTTTAAAAATTTAGCGATTGGAATCGAACCCGAGTTTTGTGAGCAAAGCACTACCCTACAACGATTCAACCAATTTGTCAACTAAGAGTTTTCACAAAATGCACCATTTTGGTTAATAAATGAAAGTTTATAAATAATAACTTATTTTTATTAATATACGTTTTAAACACTCATTAGTATCACATAAGGTTTTATCTGTCTAACAAAATTTTGAATTTTTTATGAGACTCGCTGTATAGAAAGAACGCCGTATCCATTTTTAAATTTAAAGCAAATAAATTGAATTGAATTGGACTAGTTTCTTTTCAGAATGTGTCACATATTTTCTAAAAGAACTATTTTGTAATGGTTACCTTTGAAAATATCAAGAAACTACTAAATAAGCGCGGACATCTAGAAGTAGGTGACGTCAGTCTCACACAAACATGAAATCTTTTGAAGTTTCTACTTTGCTTATGAATGATGATGTAGTAGTAATCAAAAATCAAATAGAAACAATAAAATCTCTTTTTGTTTATAATATTAATCCACTTTTTAAATTAATTGGTTTATGATTGCAACAAGTACTTACTTATATTCATATTATATAAACAAAATACTTTTTAGACCACATATAGAATCGCGTTATTACATATCAACACAAACCGCTTTATTTCGTGATTAAAACCATGAAGCAATTATAGTTCTGCGGTATCAAATCTCAACATAAATTTTTATTAATTTATAGAAGCAAACTTCGTTGTGGTATTTTATTGTAATACAACGTATCATTTTATTTAACCATTTTCATCTAAATTTATGTGTCATTTAATGTTACGATAATTACTTTAGTCAACTTCCGAGATATTTTAAGTTGATTAATGTTTTCATAAAATTCGTCCCCTTTTATTCCTTCAAAATTAGTTTTAAAATACATAAATAGTGTATGTAGCGTTGACATTTATACCAGCCGAGATGTAATTAATAAGTAATGTGACCCTTTAATTGTAAAATACCGTAACGAAAATTATAACCAACTTCAAATAAGCCATTTATAATGTTTTAAATTTTTATTAGATGTGGCGTGCAAGTAAAAATAGTTTAACGCTTTACATATTTAAAGTCCAATTTTTTTTCGTTTGGGGTTCTTAATTTTAGTAATTAAACTTTTTAGTCTACATCAAATACTTAATTGCTTTCATTTACTAGTTTTAAGTACATAAACTATTATAGTCTTCTTGCAATTTTACATTAATAAAATTATTTAATATTACCTTTGACAATACTTCCATAAACATCAAAACTGTGTGATAAAAGACAATTAATAAATTTTATTAATCAAAAATAAACTTACTGAGGTAACTTCCAATAAAATTAAAAGTTAATATTATATATAATAGTTTATTATGAAACAACGGACTAAATGGCTTTGTTAAGTTAATTCGCCTGAGCGAAGCGAGTTACACCAGATTCTCATTTTTTGTTCAAAGCAAAGGAACACCAACTGCAGCGTCTATTTAACCAAGAAAAACACCAAAACTTTACTCTGACACGTAGTTTCAACAGCTAAGCCTGTTATCATCAGCGATACCGATCATCGCTGATGATAACAACAGCTGTTGAAGCTATGTCCGAATAAAGTTTTTGAATGCAGTTTTTAGTGTTTTTTGTTTTTCATTTTTGCTTTGACTTCCCCATCATTGATGGGCATTTCTTTGAAATTAGAAATAGCAACATGTGACACAGTTCTCGATGAATTTGCATAATGCGTAAGATGTATCTCTGATTGTCTGGAACTAGAAGATTCCCCATCAATTTTCTTTGCAATATTCAATTACTTGATATGGAGTATGCAATGTAAACTGTTTGCTATTGTTGAAGATCGCCATCCACGTGCCGTTTAATCGTTGTGATGTCAGCTTTACCTTATTTGCTACCAAAGTTTTTGATGTAGTACGTGTTTGTCTTGGAATGATTAGGTAAATTAAATATATGAGTGGACTGTAGTTTTCTTTTATAAGAATGGTTTTTATTATTGGAACTTTATTAAATTACGTAATAATTGGTAATACATATTGCACTGAAAAGTTTATTTTAAATAAAAAATTAAAAACTGAAAATTTATTAATAAAAATTTATAGTAAGTGTTAATTCAAATCAATCATTGATAACGTAATAAAATTAAGATACAAATTTCTAGTACCAATCTAATTTCAATTAAGAAAAAGAATTATTTTAATTTTTGTAGACAAAGCCTTTTCATTTAATTAAATTAAGTAGGTAGTGAATAGAATTTGTTTGTTAGTTGTAAGCGTAAAATAAAATTATCTGCAGTCTAAATAAAAGAACTGTGTGAAACGTCTGGTTGAATTGGACAAAATATCACGTATTGGATATAATATTACCGACATTCAGGCACCGCGAAGTAAGATAACAGCTATACCTGAGAAAAAAACTCAGTGATTTTGTGTGTGTGAACATTTTTTGAAGGACAAAATGAAAACGGGAAGACAGAGGGGATTATTACTGAGACAAGAGGACTCGATGTTAAGATGTTGAACCGTCAAGACGTAAGAACAAAAGCGCAAGAATTCAATGTTAAATGATAAGTATGAAATCGTTAAAGTAAAAACGAGAATA
Source organism: Abscondita cerata (assembly GCA_030710515.1). Lineage (NCBI taxonomy): Eukaryota > Metazoa > Arthropoda > Insecta > Coleoptera > Lampyridae > Abscondita > Abscondita cerata. The sequence goes on along the minus strand of JALBCR010002801.1, from coordinate 12,277 downwards.
AATGTTAAAATGTTAAGTGTTAAGACGTTAGAAGAAATAAATGAACAAATAATTAAAATCGGTCGAGTGAAATTTTAAACCCATTAATTAAAGACGTTATGCATTTCCAAATAAACATGTAAAAAGTAACTTAAAGTAAATCTCCAAAAAGTGAATAAAATTTGATTGTGAATAAACAATTAAGATCCCAGCTTGTTGCAGCTCGCGTTGTTTATTTTGCCCGCGTTGTGAAAAATTGTTATAAACAATTAAAGAATTAGTAAAAAGAAAATATAAGAAAATGGTGTTAACACCGAGGAAGAAAGCAATTCATGCTCCGACGGAGGAACAAATGTGCGGAACTAAATAAAATTTGGTCAAATGTTAGGTTAGTCTTATAAAATTTTGTAAATAAATTAATTTTTGCGTTAAAATATAAATAAAATTATTCAGTAGATTTATGTTAAAGATACTTGCAAGTAAAAATAGGGTTTTATAAAAATATTTTATGTTATGTGTTTTGTATTTAAAGATATGCTATGGATGAAATAAATTGTTGTTAAACTAAGTTAATATTTCAATTAAAAACGTACCCAAACCTGAGATTAGAGAGAGAGTTAAAAGTTTGAAGCTAAATTTATAAGATTTATAAAAAAAATTTAGAGTCTTATGCTAAATAAAAAGAATTGTTTATTAAAAGCACATTAACAATCCATCACCAATAATATCCTATAATTTTTTAAAAATGCGGACATATGTATTATAAATTATGAAATTATCTGTCTGGATACTAAATAATAATAATACAACGTGATTATTAAAAATGAACAATTGTGAACAAGCTCTAACATATGCGTGTAAGTTTCAAAAACAAAGCAACTTTGAAGGCTACCTTTGCAAAGGTATTAATTCCAACAGCTTGCATTGCATCTTTTATCCAGATATCGTAAGAAAAATCTGTGGTGTGTTAACCCCTTGGACGTAGCAAAATGTATTTCTTGCTTACAGTATTGACACAAATCATTTCTTGATAGGAGTAAACTTGCGTTAGAAATGTTTGTTTTCATATCAGATATTGTCACCAAAACATATGAGCCCATATCTTGTACCCAATCAATTTCTATTTCATATTGATGAAGCTGCATCTTTTTGTTGGTATTAAAAAATATGAAAGCAGGACTTCCTTCTCTGATTATCTCTACTTGGTAAATTCAGAAAATTCTTTTTCGTTATGTTCTTTTGCTGATCTTCTTTCTGGGCTTTTTCTAAGATTTGTTGAGAAATAAACTCAATTTTGGTAAGTTTTTTGAGCAAATCAAAAAAACAAACAACAATGGTAGTCCGATGTTACCCGGAAGAAAGGTATGGGTAGAACATTTTGACCTGCCCAAACTGTGTAAACAGTGAAATCCAGTATATGAGATGAAGAAACAAATAACCTTAGCAACTTGCATCATATATTTCTGAATTTTACCAAATGTTATAAATTTTATTTTTATTATTTTAAATAATAAATTGGACTTGCGATTGTGGACAAAACCTTATATTGCATTCCTGTCTAAAACACGTATATAATAAATAATTAATAAATTTTAATAAGATATGCAAATCAGTATTAGATTGTTGTTTTAATATTTAAAATAAAATTAGTTGTATTCGGTAATAAATCTTCTTAATTTATTTATAATACAAAAGAATTAAATTATTTAAAATATATACTGGTTAAAATCGTTGTGGGAATGTAATAGTAACGTATCTAACAAAGTTTGGGGATTTTCTTTTTAAATCTCATAATACAAACTCTAATTGTTTATTTAAATTTATACAATTGAACATTATTTAGGTAACGCTTAACAATAATTATAATGTATTACCCAACAGCCTTAAACGTCCATGAGTTTCGATGGTTCTGGCAATTTGGTAGAATGCCTCTCATCACCTTTGGGCAGGAAGTTAGGTTAAACTCACGGATTTTGTTGTAAATTTCCGTCGCACTTTTTCTTCTTCTTTTTTTGGATCAAAAAAAGATCCGACATTTTCCTGAAATACGTTGTGTTGAGCTAAATTTAATTTTTATTTTGAGTTGAAACATTAAATAAGGTAACAAGAAAGGCAGGTTGATTTGGGAAATTTCGTCCACGGTTCACAACAACCCCTACGCCCTTTTTTTGTCCTTTTCCTTAAATTTACGGGAAACTCAGATAAAACCCGTGACATTTAATCAAACACCAACGTCAGGACTGGAAGGTTCTTGGAAGGTTGATTATTTCTTCTTGTGGTTTTTATACTTATATTTCTCCTAGCTGGAAAAATGGAAGTTATACGATTGATAAGCGATGAACTTTCTGATGAATTAAATATTAAGAGTTATTCTGTTGTTAATACCACAGTGCAACAAAAAAGTGCTATGCTTTGAGAGGCTTTACATGCGGATGAACCTGGAAAATTAAGAATCGAGTTAAATGTCAACTCAGAGTTGAGTATTTGTTCTGCTAAATTAGAAGACCTTATCGTTGATGTTCAACAGTTTGATAATACCGATACAGTCAACAAACAAGCTCGAATTAACACTCGGTTTATTTTATAATTATATTAATCCAGTCAGCCTAGAACAGGCAACTGAAAGCCAGAGGTTTTAAAAGTTGCCATGAAAATACAAAGGCTTTTAGAAGAGGCTGCACGAGGAAATGGAAACAGATCAATCTTAGATCAACCGGTGGATATACCCATAGAACCACTGTTGCCTTCTGTATCAAGGGGGCTGAAGAATTTCTGTCATTGGTAGACAATGCTCGACTTTCAGCTATCATCGAACTACGTGCCTCTGACTTCATTGCAGCTCAACTACAACCATCTATTAATCTTGCTGACCAATTTCGACAACTAACTTTACGCCAGGCAATATATTTATGTTTTCGCACCTAACATTCGACCACTAGGTTATTTTGAAGTAGGATTTCCACTAACAAATTCTTCAGTTTTTGATTGGAATCAATACCCATATTATCCACCGGTACCTATACAAAGATGTTCACTCACCTTCCTAGAGCGAATTGGAGAAAGACAGGCAATCAAGGGAGTGACCAAGGACCATCTCTTCCAATCACCAACCGAACTATTGACCGGCAATGCCTTAATTTGGTTTCGATTAGATCGTGAAGATTTAATCACATGGGGACAACTAGTATTCCGCCTGAAGCAAGATTTCCTTCCCTATGATTATGAACATCGGCTCTGGGGAAGAAATCTGCAACAGACGGCAGGACTAGAGGAAGGAATTGTTAACTATGTGGCAGTAATGGAAAATCTGTTTGCCAGATTTAACACAAAACCCTGTGCTGAAAATCGATTGACCGTAATTAAGGAAATCTTTTATCTTACTTACAGGTAGCCTTAGCGGTCTATCCAATTAACACCATTAACCAATTAATTTGCACAGCAAGACAGATTAAGGAGGTGCAACACTGTGCGCAGCAATACAGGCCACCACTTACGAAAAACCTGTTAGAGCCTAGTTTAGCTTGCAAAGGACCAAGGACCTGTCCAGGAATCGAGACCTGCTTTTGATGCTGGAAATGCAAAGCCCAAGAACGTACTGCTCGGGAATGTCAAACAAGTAAGATACGTTGTTTTTAGGGGCAACGACCTAGTTACACAGTTCGCAACTGTCCTGCCTGCGCTTTACAACTGAGCACTCTAAATCCACAAATCTGTTCTTCGAAAACTTTCGGAGAGGGGTTTAGTTGATCGGCAGAAACCACTTCTCCCTGCAAGTAAACCGATATCTACTGCGCCTACAGATGATGGCTACAAATTGTTGTTGTATTATGTACTAAGTCAAGTTGCAAAAGAACAACGGCCCTACGTAAAAGTTGAAATATTTGGTAAAACCTCTCTAGGCCTAATGGATTCAGGGCTTTCTGTACCCTTTGTAAGCCGCAAAGGCTGGCAAATGCTTGAACAACTTGGACTCACAATCACCAGTCATTCTCAGAACGATTGTAAAGTCCCAAATGGCCAAATTTATTGGAGCCTGGGCAAAACCGTAATTTCAGTGAAACTCCAAGATCTACAGTGTTGAATGGATGTCGTCATTTTATTAGACATCAATCATATCTTGATATTGGGGACTGATTTTTGGAGGAAGATGGGCGTGGTTCCAGGCCTCCGAAGTGACACGAAGCATTTTGCAGCAGACGCTGATGTTCATGAGATTGCGGATATACATGGAGAAGGTGATCTCTTTGAAAAACAGCGAGTCCAATTAAACGCTTTAATTGAAAAATTATTCTTACATGCAACAGATAGTTTAGGGCTTGCCGATCGTGTTCAACATCATATAGTGGTTACTTCAGCACCTATTAAGCAGTGATACTATTTTTGTGTCGCCGCCAAAACAAAAATAATTAATGAAAAGCTTGAACGCATGCTAAGTCACGGGATTGTAGAGCCTTCTAATAGCGCTTAGTCCAGTCAATTCTTTTAATCGCCAAGAAGGATGGGGACGACGGTTTGTGGTTATCAAAAATTGTACCAAGTTACAAAAAAGGACGCCTATCCACTGCTATACATAAATTCCATTCTAGAGCAACTACGAGACTGCCATTATTTATCTAGCCTTGACGTTCGAAGTGCTTACTGGCATTTTCCGGTAACAAAAGAATCACGTGAATATACAGCGTTCACTATACCCGAAAGAGGGCTATTCAGTTTTGCAGGATGTCGTTTGGATTGTCTAATGCACCGACTACGTGGCAACGATTTATCGATTTTGTGATCAAGCATGATCTACAAGATAGCGTTTTCAGTTACTTAAATGATATCATTATATCTAAGGATTTCACCACCCACCTGGAGATCGTAGAACAAATTGACCGTCGACTAATGGATGCCGAATTGTCGTTGAACCGAGAAAATACCAATTTTGTTTACTGCTTGAGGTACTTAGGGTATGTCGTCGATCGAGAAGGACCCTGAGAAGGTAACCTCAATTTTCTGGTGAATACTCAACAAACCCAAAGGAAGTGCGAAGCTTCTTGGGGATGGCTTCTTATTACAGACGTTTATAGCAAATTTTGCTTGCATATGCGTTCTACTAACAAAACTTACAACCAAGAATGCCCGCTGGGTGTGGTCACCAGACTGTAAAGAAACGTTCAATACCATCAAAGAACTGAGATAAAACCTGTAACAGTTTCTCTATAAACCGCGACAATGTCACGTTTGGACATTTGGCCAACCAAGTTGTAAATACCTTTTATCAAACTGTAGGAAACTTAGATTCTCCATGTCGAACGGTATCTTGATTACTCTACTTTTAATAGAAAAAATACCACACGAGAAAAATTTCCAAAACTTTTGTTACATAGGTTAATTATTAGGATGGTGTAGGTGACTTAAATATGGTTTTGAAATTTTTGTTTTGTTTGACCAATATAAAACTTTTCACAAGAACAAATTAATTTATAAATACCATTTAAATTTAAAGGATTTGTATCAGTTAATTTAGATGAAAATGTTAAACGTAAAGGTTTAATTTAATTTAAATTTGTTAAATTTTTATTGTTATTACACTAAACTCACCTTTAATCAAGAAGATCTACATTTTAAAAACATTTTAAAACAAAATGTATCAAATACATTAACGGTAGGATTATATTTAAAAAACCCAATAAAAAGTGTTAAGTTTTTTATTAAACTTATTTGAGGAAAAACTGCATTTAATTAACTTTTCAAATGACATCTTCTGCTTTTTTTCCGTCATTCAAGAAGAATTGGGTATAAGAAATTTTCAATGTTCTCTCAAATGATGTAAAAAAAGCAGCCATGATTGTCATTATGAACAACTTTTCTTAGTAACATTTATCCATACCCCCCAAACTAAAGGGTACTTTACCTGAAAAGAAAATAGTTCTTGCTTCACCGTCACGGCCATTTTGTTTCAGAAAACGAAAAAATTCTTAAAATTTGTTTTACGCTAAGCAGGGCTTAATTCCAGAATCTTGAAATGAAATTCAAAAAATTTTAGTCCATTACACCTCTTGTAACATCAATCCTGGGACATACTGTATATAGGCGTTATGAACGTAAAAACGTACGTCAGTTTTCTTTAGAGTTTTTTCGTGTGTGTTTTTTAAGGGTTTTTGGTGCAAATATAAAATGTGGAAGGTGATCAGTACCTTACAGTACTCCATGGTCAACAAGAAAAACATGTTGTTCCTTTCGTTTCCAGAATTAAACGTCAAAACGTACGTCAATTTTCTTTAGAATTTTTTTTTCGTGTGTGTTTTTTAGGGGTTTTTGGTGCAAATATAAAATATGAAAGGTGATCAGTACCTTACAGTACTCCATGGACCATCGGATAATTAGGAAAAAATGTACAACACAATTTTGGCATGTTTAGATTTTAGTGGTTTTCTAAGCCTTGAAGCTAATGCTTTGCCAAGACGAACCAATACACAATTGCACACGGTTTCATCACCACACTGTACAGGTTTATACTGATTTTTGGGGCACCATACACTAACACTTACATCACAATATAATATTTAAAATGTACCATACGATTAAATAAATTAATAAATAACGTTGTTATCCTCTAATGTCATAAGATTATTACGCCACTATTACACAATGAGAATCAAAATCTGTCGCCCCCTATAACTTTAACCCAAATTGTACACAAAATTTTATGTAAAAATTTAAGATGCTTTAATTTTTGCAAGTAAAATATAATATTTTCAGTTTTCATAAAATATTTACCGTTTCCATTAACTTATTCCCTACATATTGCTGTGGTTTATGCATAATTATTAAAAAAAAAATTAATTTTGTTTAATGAAACTAGAGACTGTTTTGACTATCTCAAGGCTAAGGTTTGTTTTTAATAAAAGATTTAATTAATCAAACATTAAACATTGCTGTGTTTGATATTAGTTTTTATTTATACTATATGTGTAATCTAAGAAAAATGTCAACAGTTAACTGTAACGGCATGTGTGTGTGTTAAAGTGCAAAGCGCTATCTAAGCGATAGCTTTAATACTTGAAACACACGTGTGTCAATAAATCCAAGTATTACAGTGTCGTTACAGTTAACTGTTGGCATTTTTCTTAGTTAATTAAACTTTACTTTGACTTTTATCAACTTTTTAAGTATTGTTCATGACCATCTTGTTTCATTGTTCAATTCTGACTTTTCCCCACCTTTATTTGCAAGTACCTCTGTACTTTTTTTCCCACACAATATGCACTGTTCCAAAAAAATGCAAAATAAACGTCACTTTGTTATTCGCAGAACTGTTTATCTCATATGCGTGTTGATAATTTTTTATTACGTCTCTTCGGTGCTTTTAGGTATAGACACTACTCTGCATAAATTATCATGTACTGTTCCGACATTATTCCATCGAACGGAAATGCAATTTTTAAACAATCACCTATTACACGTTTATCTTAATTTATATGCCTACAAACATTTTATTGTAACCTTTAATTATTTTTTAAAATAAATTAAGGTCGATTTCTAGAAATTCAAATCAATTTTGTAATCTTATTTTAATTTTCAATTTCAATTTTTATTATTTAAAATATACTATTTCCACTGCAATATATTATATCGCATAAAAGCTAATTAATTGTACTGACAATCCATAAAACATATAAAGTAATCTATTTAAAAATTTTGAGATATTACCTGGTTTTGCTAATTAAGTAATTAATATAACACACAGATCATGACATGGAAGCAACATGTTAATAAAAATACGAGGCGGGTTCATAAACTAAGAGCTGTTTGCTTATATTTTATAATACTTGGCGCTGGAGCACAGTTTTACTACTGCAACGCCAGTCTACTGACTCATTGCGGAAGCTACAGTGTCTTTTGGTTCTGAAGTCATATTGTTGTCTGTGAATGCAAAGAACAATGACCGCAAAAATCGTTGATCCCGCCAAATGTGAAGTGCGTTCTGTGATTCGTTTCTTTGTGCAAAAGAATCGTCGGCCGCTGAAATTCATCGGGAGTTATGCCTGGTTTATGGACCTGCTGTTGTGAGCGAAGGTAAGGTTAGACAATGGTGCCGTGATTTTACAAATGGCCGAACAACGTCCGTGACGAAGAGCGGAGTGGCAGGTCCAGTATCCGGACCGATGAAATCGTTTCACATTGTGGACCAAACACTGCGATGTGATCGTCGATTACCGATTAGTGGCCTCGCTGAAAAAGTACACTCATGAAATTTAAAACTTGGACACCACAATTTCTGTAAACAAAAGTTTGCACATTGTGAAGCAGGGCTTAAGGGTATCATTTACAATTCTAACAGCAGGTAGTCTCAGCAGGGGTTATCTTATAGAAGGACTGTAGAATGAATCATTACACTAAGCACGTTTTAGAAAATAGGTAATTTACGTTGCTTACTTAATTTTTTCTTTAAAGAATATATTTGAAGGTATCGCTAATTAAACACCATAGCTCGATTAATTATCGAATCAAAATTTTGTTTAGGAAATGTTTACAAAATAAAATTAGAAATAATTTTGATTTAAAAACGTCTACAAGCAATAACTTTTAAATTAAATCAAAAACTAAACATGGTTATTTGGGTTGACTGATTATTACTTATTTTTAAATAAATCTAACCTACTAATTATTGTAAGTTATTAAAAAAATCATTAAACTCTCTATTCATAATATTTAGTCCTTACAAAATGTATATTTTATGACGTTTCATTTTTTCTGTAGTTAATATAAAAAGTGAAAATAAAAACTAAGGCAATTCTTATTGTCAACGTATATATTTAGTTTTTGACAAGAATTTATTACATAATTATAATTAAGATACCAAGTTATAGTTTAAAATTAAATGAAAACTTTTTTTTAAATAAAGGTATTACTATATAAATAAATATAAGAAATCAATAATGGGTGTGACCTCCATTATTATTGATACATTCTTGGAGGCGTCTGCTCATTGACGCTATCAAGGTATCAATATAATTAATATTAATCGTTTCCCATGCGGTATCAATGGCTGCAATTAGTGCATTACGGTTTACTGGTATAAAATTTGGCCCTTGTTGTCTTCGGATAACAGCAAGTATTCGAGCCCAAACATTTTCGATAATGTTAAAATCTGGGCTTTTGCTGGCCAGGGTAACAGCTCCAAGTTATTTTCTCGTATCCAATTGCGCACAACCCGCGAAGTATGAATAGGGGCGTTGTCCTTTAACAACAAAAATACATTATGAAAATGTTAATTCAACAGATCCCGAACTATTTTTTGGAGAAAGTATAGTGAAATAAGAATACTTACTTGTTGGAAAATATAATCTTCGTCTGGATAAAACACTTCGACTGAAGGTTTCATAATAGTTTCCAAAATATCTAAATACGCAGCAGAATCAAGACGTCCATCGATAGCCCAACAAACTCCTGGACCCCGCGCTAACCCAACCCCACATTCACAGAAAAATAACCACTTCGTTTTTAGGACATATGTGATTATTTTCGTAACGAGTTCCTTCCATTCTAAAAACTTTTAGTGGTCCATCGTTGCGGCTATTGAACGTTTTTCGTCGCTAAAAATCACTCGATTCCAAAATTCCAAAGGTTCGTTCACATATCGCCTTGCAAATTCAGACGACGTCTCATATTTTCGTCACTGAGAACTTCTTTCGCAGCAGCATTATACTTCTTTATTCCCATCTCCTTTAATCTTTTTTGTGCAGTTATACGGCATCCGGAAAATGTGTATCTGCTATAGCCCTGGGTATGTAGCAAATGGTTGTTCTGTTACGTAATGAAACAACTCGAGATCTTGAGCACGTGTAGATACTTTAGGTCTACCACTTCCGATGGCTCTTTCCAAAGTGTGTTCAAGATTCCATTTTACTCGGTAATGCCCTACGGTGCTTTTGGTATATCTAACATACGTGAAATTTCACGCACGCTACGGCCCGCCGCTAATTCCGAAACAATCCGCGCTTTCAAATCAGCACCGAGATGAGGTGGCATTTTCACAACACTTGAAATTTTAAACTAAAATGGAATTTACATTTCTTACTTTATTTATTGGTTCACACTACCCCTTCTCAAACAGTAGGTAATTGTTTATTTATTACATACTTCTAATGACCAATGTAACAACCCTTAGAGCAATATGACTCAAAGGAAGTAAATTAAACAAGCAAGGATATTCTATTGTTATTGAAACTTATTCATAAAGTAAAGCCATTTCCTTATAATGCTAATGGACAGGATTTTCTTTTAAGTATTAAGATTACAATAGAGGACTTATAAACTTTCGAAAATATCTAATTATAAATATTTACACTGCAATTGCGCTTTTTCCTTAATAATTTCTTAGCAATAACATACACGTTCTTGGTTTTAAGTTGTCATAAATTTGATATGATATAAATTTGTGTTTCTAATATTACATCACAAACTAATCTTTATTCGCCAAAAATTGTTGCTTAAGTTGTAAAGCTTCGTACACACCTGAACAACAAACCGAGCAACAAACATAACAACGAACCGAAAGTCAAACAGAACGACAAACGATCTTTTATGATTTCCACAATCCGAACAACAAACGGAACGTTTGTGCTGTTCCATAATTATTTTCAGTAGTTTTCAGTTCATATATATTTATTATTGAGAAGAAAAATTGCGGAAAACAAGAAGATAGTGCCAACCAAATTTTTACGCACAAAGAAGAGTAAAAATTATAATTTACTTCGCTTTTTTTATTTTGGAAATTTCCCGCCCAAATGATGCTAATAGGGACATCATTTTTTTCTTGCATTCTTAAACACTGATTAATTTAAAACATTTTTCTTCTGTCAACTCCATAATATTACCTAAAACACAACAAACCCACAAAGGGAGGACAAAAATAAATAATTTAATTCTCCCGCATAAGTTTGTTCGCCGTTTTGTTTAGATTCGTCCAAACCTGCAAACGCATTCGCGCGCATTTTCTTTGATGTCGGAGAAAAACCGACAAGTTGCGGGAACGCCGCAAACCGTTCGTGGAACAATCAGGACTTGCGAATCTGTTCTAAAATTCGTACGTAGCACCGTCCAAATTAATGTTCCGATTGCCGTTCGGTTCGTTGTTCTGTTTGTTCCTCGGTTTGTTGTTCAGGTGTGTACGAAGCTTTACAATAAGCATATTAATATGAACTATATCTTATGAAAGGAGAGTTATGTAACTATAATTAACGACTTAACGTTACGTTAGTAGATTCCATTTACTATTTACACATATTTTCTTGGAACATTCGATAATTAACTATCGGGATATGATGACCCTATACTTCGCAGGTTGTGCGCAACTGGATACAAGCAAATAACTTGGAGCTGTTACCCTGGCCAGCAAAAAGCCCAGATTTTAACATTATCGAAAATGTTTGGGCTCGAATACTTGCTGTTATCCGAAGACAACAAGGGCCAAATTTTATACCAGTAAACCGTAATGCACTAATTGCAGCCATTGATACCGCATGGGAAACGATTAATATTAATTATATTGATACCTTGATAGCGTCAATGAGCAGACGCCTCCAAGAATGTATCAATAATAATGGAGGTCACACCCATTATTGATTTCTTATATTTATTTATATAGTAATACCTTTATTTAAAAAAAAGTTTTCATTTAATTTTAAACTATAACTTGGTATCTTAATTATAATTATGTAATAAATTCTTGTCAAAAACTAAATATATACGTTGACAATAAGAATTGCCTTAGTTTTTATTTTCACTTTTTATATTAACTACAGAAAAAAATGAAACGTCATAAAATATACATTTTGTAAGGACTAAATATTATGAATAGAGAGTTTAATGATTTTTTAATAACTTACAATAATTAGTAGGTTAGATTTATTTAAAAATAAGTAATAATCAGTCAACCCAAATAACCATGTTTAGTTTTTGATTTAATTTAAAAGTTATTGCTTGTAGACGTTTTTAAATCAAAATTATTTCTAATTTTATTTTGTAAACATTTCCTAAACAAAATTTTGATTCGATAATTAATCGAGCTATGGTGTTTAATTAGCGATACCTTCAAATATATTCTTTAAAGAAAAAAATTAAGTAAGCAACGTAAATTACCTATTTTCTAAAACGTGCTTAGTGTAATGATTCATTCTACAGTCCTTCTATAAGATAACCCCTGCTGAGACTACCTGCTGTTAGAATTGTAAATGATACCCTTAAGCCCGCTTCACAATGTGCAAACTTTTGTTTACAGAAATTGTGGTGTCCAAGTTTTAAATTTCAT
>JALBCR010002800.1:82500-122425 GCA_030710515.1 Abscondita cerata | reverse complement strand
TCAAGTAATGCTTCGTTCAGTTACGTATTGCTAAATATAATCTTCGTCTGGGATAAAACACTTCGACTGAAGGTTTCATAATAGTTTCCAAAATATCTAAATACGCAGCAGAATCAAAAACGTCCATCGATAGCCCAACAAACTCTTGGACCCCGCGCGCTAACCCAACTCCACACATTCACAGAAAAATAACCACTTCGTTTTTTAGGACATATGTGATTATTTTCGTAACGAGTTCCTTCCATTCTAAAAACTTTTAGTGGTCCATCGTTGCGGCTATTGAACGTTTTTTCGTCGCTAAAATCACTCGGATTCCAAAATTCCAAAGGTTCGTTCACATATCGCCTTGCAAATTCCAGACGACGTCTCATATTTTCGTCACTGAGAACTTCTTTTGCAGCAGCATTATACTTCTTTATTCCCATCTCCTTTAATCTTTTTTGTGCAGTTATACGGCATCCGGGAAAATGTGTATCTGCTATAGCCCTGGAGTATATAACAAATGGTTGTCTGTTACGTAATGAAACAACTTGAAATCTTGAGCACGTGTAGATACTTTAGGTCTACTACTTCCGATGGCTCTTTCCAAAGTGTGTTCAAGATTCCATTTTACTCGGTAATGCCCTACGGTGCTTTTGGTATATCTAACATACGTGAAATTTTACGCACGCTATGACCCGCCGCTAATTCCGAAATAATCCGCGCTTTCAAATCAGCACCGAGATGAGGTGGCATTTCACAACACTTGAAATTTTAAACTAAAATGGAATTTACATTTCTTACTTTATTTATTGGTTCACACACCCCCTTCTCAAACAGTAGATAATTGTTTATTTATTACATACTTCTAATGACCAATGTAACAACCCTTAGAGCAATATGACTCAAAGAAAGTAAATTAAACAAGCAAGGATATTCTATTGTTATTGAAACTTATTCATAAAGTAAAAGCCACTTCCTTATAATGCTAATAGACAGGATTTTCTTTTAAGTATTAAGGATTACAATAGAGGACTTATAAACTTTCGAAAATATCTAATTATAAATATTTACACTGCAATTGCGCTTTTTCTTTAATAATTTCTTAGCAATAACATACACGTTCTTGGTTTTTAAGTTGTCATAAATTTGATATGATATAAATTTGTGTTTCTAATATTACATTACAAACTAATCTTTATTTGCCAAAAAATTGTTGCTTAAGTTGTAAAGCTTCGTACACACCTGAACAACAAACCGAGCAACAAACATAACAACGAACCGAAAGTCAAACAGAATGACGAACGATCTTTATGATTTCCACAATCCGAACAACAAACGGAACGTTTGTGTTATTCCCATAATTATTTTCAGTAGTTTTCAGTTCATATATATTTATTATTGAGAAGAGAAAATTGCGGAAAACAAGAAGATAGTGCCAACCAAATTTTTACGCACAAAGAAGAGTAAAAATTACAATTTACTGTTTTTTTTTTTTTTGGAAATTTCCCGCCCAAATAATGCTAATAGGGACATCATTATTTTCTTGGAATTCTTAAACAGTGATTAATTTAAAACATTTTTCTTCTGTCAACTCCATAATATTACCTAAAACACAACAAACCCACAAAAAGGAGGACAAAAAATTAATATGTAATTTAATTCTCCCGCATAAGTTTGTTCGCCGTTTTGTTTAGATTCGTGCAAACCTGCAAACGCATTCGCGCGCATTTTCTTTGATGTCGGAGAAAAAACCGACAAGTTGCGGAACGCCCGCAAACCGTTCGTGAAAGAATTAGGACTTGCGAATCTGTTCCCAAAATTCGTACGTAGCACCGTCCAAATTAATGTTCCGATTGCCGTTCGGTTCGTTGTTCTGTTTGTTCTTCGGTTTGTTGTTCAAGTGTGTACGAAGCTTTACAATAAGCATATTAATATGAACTATATCTTATGAAAGGAGAGTTATGTAACTATAATTAACGACATAACGTTACGTTAGTAGATTCCATTTACTATTTACACATATTTTCTTGGAACATTTGATAATTAACTATTGGGATATGATGACCCTATACTTCGCAGGTTGTGCGCAACTGGATACAAGCAAATAATTTGGAGCTGTTACCCTGGCCAGCAAAAAGCCCAGATTTTAACATTATCGAAAATGTTTGGGCTCGAATACTTGCTGTTATCCGAAGACAACAAGGGCCAAATTTTATATCAGTAAACCGTAATGCACTAATTGCAGCCATTGATACCGCACGGGAAACGATTAACATTAATTATATTGATACCTTGATTAGCGTCAATGAGCAGACGCCTCCAATAATGTATCAATAATAATGGAGGTCACATCCATTATTGATTTCTTATATTTATTTATATGATTTAATAAAAAAAGTTTTCATTTAATTTTAAACTATAACTTGGTATCTTAATTATAATTATGTAATAAATTCTTGTCAAAAAACTAAATATATACGTTGACAATAAGAATTGCCTTAGTTTTTATTTTCACTTTTTATATTAACTACAGAAAAAAATGAAACGTCATAAAATATACATTTTGTAAGGACTAAATATTATGAATAGAGAGTTTAATGATTTTTTTTAAATAATTTACAATAATTAGTAGTTAGATTTATTTAAAATATCAGTCAACCCAAATAACCATGTTTAGTTTTTTGATTTAATTTAAAAGTTATTGCTTGTAGACGTTTTTTAAATCAAAATTATTTCTAATTTTATTTTGTAAACATTTCCTAAACAAAATTTTGATTCGATAATTAATCGAGCTATGGTGTTTAATTAGCGATACCTTCAAATATATTCTTTAAAGAAAAAATTAAGTAAGCAACGTAAATTACCTATTTTCTAAAACGTGCTTAGTGTAATGATTCATTCTACAGTCCTTCTATAAGATAACCCCTGCTGAGACTACCTGCTGTTAGAATTGTAAATGATACCCTTAAGCCCGCTTCACAATGTGCAAACTTTTGTTTACAGAAATTGTGGTGTCCAAGTTTTAAATTTCATGAGTGTACTTGCGAATTCTATAACTTTGGTATGAAATCGCATAAAATATTTGCAATCTTTATTAAAACATAGCGGAATTTGACATTTATAGCAAAAGGTATATGTTTTAAATGAACACTCTGGGGGTTTGCATCTTGACCTTGCATCATCACGCTATTCTGGTAAGTGATCTACACCATTTCAACGAACACATTTCTGTGTAATTTCTTTGGTAAGTCATTTTTTTCTCTTTTGCCCACAGACTTGTTGTATATTATTGTTTGATGGTCTTTAGGCAGATTTCTTTACAGGTTTTCCAACTCTTTGCAGTGCACAAATGCAGGAAATAGGAAAAAAATCGCAGATATTATTTCTCATACAAATACGGTCTAGACCCTTAGTAGACACTGAATAATTCTATGGGTGTTTTCTGCTTTACAAAATCGTTTTTTCTGGCCGACTGGTCGGCATCCAACATATGAAGACATTGTCGTTACTACTCTATTGTCGTACCAAGAAAAAACAGACAGTTTTATGCCATCTACGGTAGTTACTTTTTGGTCATCGTACCTCGTCTTGTTCTTTTATATTTCCCTTGGTAATGTGACCAACTGGTTGCTGTTGCGGTTCCTAATAGAAGAATGCCATGTTGAGTAAGGATATACCATTCATTGAATTGAATTGAACCAGTTATCACAAAAAATTTTGTAATTTTGGTTCTTGGGTACGCTATCTACCAGTCGTATAACTACGTTACTACTGACACAAATTTGTCAAAAAAAAAACAAATTGTTTATTCATGTAAGTGAGTATATAATATAGACATATAGAGTATCCTTCAAACTAATAATTGGGCCTTCAAATAGGAAATCAAAAGATTATGTTATAAAGCTTAGTGTAATATATAATAATATCAATTTCAAAAAGCAAGACACCTAAATTTTGAGCGTTAAATTTTTTTATTTGGCCTTGGATTGCTTTGAAACTGGTCAATAAATATCAAAATTTATAGGTGGAGTTCATCGGTAGTTATTTATAACTACATCAAAAATTATATTAATAATAATTATAAATTATATTTGCGAGGTACAAGCCCTATTATGCAAAACGTCGACTGAAGAGGCAAGTATAATCAATTATTTTTTATGCTTGAGTGATATTCGTTACGAGTATATAACAAAATAAAATACCATGTCGCAAAAACAGCAAAAGTTTTGGCAAAACCGACAAAACGTACGAGGTAAGATTTAATTTGACGTTTATAAAAAAGTTAAGAAATATTACATTTTAGGAGGTGGTGAAACACTAAAACGGTTATATCACGTCTTTGGGTATATTATTTATACATTGTAACCATGAACAATTAAAGAATTCTATTGGATCATATAAAAAATAAGTTATATAATCAATTGAATTACTAGATCGTACCCTTATAATACGTAACTTTTGTAGAAGTTTTCAGTGACACCGGTTCAATGCCGTCAGTTCATCACCGCCCTTTCATCGCTGGACTTTTTCATTTCCGGACTGTTTTTCGCCAAGATGTTTTATCAGCGCCGTTTTGTCGCCGCCGTTTTAACGTTAACTATTGATATCGTGTTACTCTTACTTATTTGTTATGATTATGGATACCATATTTCATTGACTTGTAAAATATTGGTTATGTTATTTTCAAATCAAAATTTCTACTTCTTGTTTGTTAACGAATGTGTTTTTTTATTTAAACACTTAAAAGTAGAATACAAGTAAGATTCCTCCAAAAAATATTTATTGGTATGTATACTTTTATTGAACCTTTCTTGGTAGAGTAGGGTGAACAAAAACAGCTCACACAATCGTGAACAAAACGTCGGCAATTACAACCAACTGAGATCTTTTTGTTTATCCCACCTCCACTTAAAAAGGCTCGATAATACTTATTAATACATGAAAGTTGATTTATGTAGTGATTGTCATAGTGGGAAAGTTCAATTTTGATTTCTGGTAGTAAAAGTTAGCATGTTCCCTCACAAAGAAAAGGAACTTTTTTCTCTTATAATAAAAACACTATTTTTTGTTAAGTAATAGTTTCTGTTATTACAAAATTATTAATAAAAAAAATTGTGATTAAATTGCGGTGATAAGACGTACGGTAATTATACAACTACAATAAAAGGTCTCGGCGATAAAACGGCAACAATGAAACGTTTCGGCGATGAAATGGTAGGGATGAAACCAAACGACAACATTCAAAGGTCCCATCCTCGTAACTTTTGTAGTACTAAGTTATGATCGGTAGTTATGTTGTACATAGAGCGTCCTTAATATAATTAATTTAAATGGGTGTAGTTTTTGTCAGTAAAGGTTAGAATCATAATTTGAAAATACTAAAATTTTAATTTTTTAATGATTATGAAGCATGGCATATTACCGCTGGTACTCGTAGCACATTTATTTCTTTCAATCTTTTTTGATAAGAAGTGAGTAGCGTTTGGATGACTTATATTAAAAAAAAAAGATTTGTATGTAGTGCATTTAATTTTGTTGTTTATTGACTTACAATTGTACTAAAAAATAAGAAGTTTATGTTATTAGCACGAGTGTTTTGCATTTACAGTTATTGCTTTTGATAACGATATTGCACTTAAACAATCAATTGTCGTTACAGTTACTGTTGGCTTTATTTACTATTTTTACATGTTTTTTTATACACGAGATGTCGTAACACACACATTTTACTTACAATTATATTAATTGTCTTAAAGAAATTTGATACTATAATGACAGTTTCTTCTACTTCTATACCAACTTTTTATAGATTAAATTATTTCTCATTTTGATCTTTACAGCTTTATAAACCAAAAAACAAAACAAATCTAATATTTACAATTAATATTAGAATATATGTATTAATAATTTACATAACACAAACAATAATTTTTTTCAATTAGTAACGAGTTAAAGTAAGTGTAATTTATCTTATAAGTCATTTTAAACGTTTGTGTTTATTGCTTTTGTTGACGAAAGTAAATTCACTTTTGCAGTTTTATAAAATTTTTTTTTTTTTTTATAAAACTTAAACACAATTTTTGCAGAAATTTCTTTTCAATGTTTGCTACTTGTTTACATAATAGCCCAATCAATATACACATTTGGGTCGACCAAATTAAGGAATCTATAAAATTCTGAAATTAAGTAGTTAAATACGTATACTATCAGATTAAATTCTCCAAGTGTTTTAACTTGTAATTCAAAAAAATTTGCAAATTTTTACAATTTCTAATTGTTTAAATTTAAAATTCTTCAAATAAAAAAATTTTAAAAAAAGTTTCATGACAAGTTGTAGTTTAAAACCTTAACTACAAATTTTGTTTAAAAAATGGTTTTAATATCTCAATTTAAAAAAAAATGCAGCGGATTTTCAAAAAAAAGTATTTTTTGGCTACTGCGCATGGGCAGTTTTTCGGATAATTCAATCATTCATTCTTTGATTAATAATGTCATATATAAATATAGTACTGATAATAACTAAATCGACACTATTTATTATAGAAATCGTAAATTTTTTTTTGTGAATAACATTTTTATAAAGCTTTGAAGTATTTTTCATAGCTAAAATTAACTTTCAAATTAGGCTTTGTACGTTTATCTTATTTCTTTTGCAAATTGTTGTTAATAATTATTTTAATAATGAACAAAATGACTATTTCTTTTGCAAACTTTTTTTTTAATACCTACATTTTTATCTTATTAAAACCAAACCGAGCCCGTTTACAATGGAAAATATCAACCTTTTAATTTAAAATGTTTGGATGACTTTTTAAAACCTAAAATTTTAAAGTATAATTTCTACAATATTTGAAATATCTTTATAAAAATTCAACGGAACATACTTCAAAGTCTATGTTTTGGAATTATTATTTTATTTTACAAATCTTCAACATTAAATTTAAATGCTGTCTTATTTTTATGCACAGGTGAAAAAACACGTCTGATTTTAATAAAATTTAAATATTTTTTTTCAAGCTAAATATGAACTTTTAAAAATTCATTAACGCATAAATAAATATTTTTAGTAGCGGTTACATATAGTAAAAACGTGACCAATGTTACTTGTATTTATAATAGAGCAGTAAAAGGTTAGGTAAGAGTGCCGAGAGCAGACGCGCCACTGTGTATGACATACACATACAGTGCGATACAGTTACTGATCGTTTACGACAAAAACCCTCAAACAGGTCAATTTTGTTTTTTTAAAGAGCGTAATTTATGAAATGTAAATTATTTTTTTACCACCTATACTTTTTTGCAATGAACTCATTGATATTTTTTTAAACAGCACTATCTAAATTCCTTTGTAGTTTTGGATTCAGACATATGTCACTTTTGACAAGGATGTTGATAGTTCCTAAGATATTAATTTTTAAGCTAAAACATAAAACAGAAACTAGAGATATTTTACAAATATTTTTGAAACAAGTAATAAAATTTGTCTACGTCATTTTGTCAGTTGGCAACGGTCTTTATAACGAATAACAAATTATTTTCTTTAAAGTGAAGTTAAAACAAATGATCGTTATCAACAGATAAAATGACTTACAGAAATTTTGTATTTCTTGTTTAAAAAAAATCTCTAATTTTTGTTTGTTTTAAAAATTAATAATTTTGTAACGGAACACCCAGATTGCTTAGATCTACCCAAAACTGCAAAACCATTAGGTAGTGCCATTTAAAAAAGTATCCATAACATTATTGCAAAAAGTAGAAAGGATAAAAACTTAATCTGAATTTTAAAAAATATGCCCTTTTTAATGGTAATTAGGTAACGAGAATTGTAAAAAGCATATTACGTACGACCCAAAACACGTAGATAAAATGTCGCTCATTACTAAATTACAGAGTGTTTTGTTTAAAAATTTAAAAACTAATCATCAATTAATTTTAAAATACTAAGCACAAATCGTTTTTATTCATCTAGGTGTTTTGGGTTAAATCTTCATAATTAAAAGTCGGGATTCTAGTGTTAAATTATTTCTAAATAGTAATGAATAATTCTGTATAACATAATAATATATACCGACTGAAAGGTAATTAGTTCCAGTTTGCGATACGCTACAGAGAAGCAGGGTGTTTGATTTAAGTTAAGCAAGTTAATTACTAACAGTTGAGCGTATTTTTTCTTTTAATTAAGGTTATAATTTAAAGTTCTTAACCTTCTAGGTGGAGGTGGGGTTAAAAATAACGTTCTCAAACTACCTAAAAACTGACGTTTCGCCCAAACCTGTGAGGGCTTTATCAAGGCTAAAAAATTTGTTTAAAATTAGAAAAATGTGTACATAGTCAAGACAGTAATACATTATAAAAACAAGCCTAGGATGAAAAACTTTAGTTTAAAGATTTTTTATATATAAAAAGACAATTGTAAAAGTGTACAAAAATGACCTTTACTGCACCTGTACAATTAGATCTATTGAAAAATCATTACCTTTTCTAACAAATAAAATTTTTAAATAAAAGTTGTAGCTTAAGATCTTAGATACAACTTTTGTTGAAAATTTATTTTTGAATTTTTATTGTTTAAAAAGTTGTACAAACGCAGTTAAATACAGGTTTGCACAGGAAATCACAAGTCGATTTACTTGGAGAAAGTTGGTTTCATTAATACTGCTATCGTTTTACTATCTAAATTCTAAATTTCAATAATTCCTTAATTGTTTCTAGATTTTGAGAAAATTTTGTGTATTGGATAACTTCATAGTTACTAACAATTACTAATTTTTGACTACTTTGGAAACCTACAGATTAACTTTTCGTCTATAGATTTTTGAAAACATTACATACAATTTTGTATGTATTTCGAGCATAATTTGCAGTTTGCTGCTTTTATCGTCTCGTGCATGACAATACAAGCAGGAATCTGCTTTATTTTGTTTATTGGTTTTGTTCTTATGGTAACGAGTCAAATTTTTGTTATATTAAGATTTAAATGCTTTAGCACAAACACATGATAATGATTTAATTTAGAAATAGTTTATTATTTATAAAACACATTTAATTACCAGTTACTTATGCCCGATTATACCGACATGACTTAAATTTAAGCAATGCTTAAAAACAAATGTTAAAACCATAACAAGGATTGTTATTATGGGTAGCTTAAGTTTAAGTTTTGTTAGTGGAAACGGCTATTAATGTTCTAATATAAAATAAAAGAAAATAATTTCATTACAGCTTTCATTTTATAATGAAATATATCATATCGTTAATTGTGTGGTAATGTGTGCATAAATAAAGTTTCTTTTTCCAAATTTATTAATGTATTTTTGCTGTATTTATTTAATGCTTTCATTTGTATTCTAAATTTGAATTCAAATATTTCTTGTCTTAATATACAAATCGATGCCGACGCGACGCCAATGCTTTTTGCAATTCAACCGTCGTATATGTAGCACACTGACCGAATAACGAACAAAAAAAGATTACGAACCAGAGTAACCTTATTTTTCTTTTGTGCAAAAAATACATAACTAACGCATCTAAGTCGGATTAACCGTATTTAAAGCGAAATAATTTTAGAACGTACTTCAGAGAGAATTTAGTAAGGTGTAATGGGAGCGCTTATCGTATGCTGAGCTACAAAGACTGTCATAGCGCCATTATCTAGAGCTACATTTCGTAATGCTGCATCTGACAGAAGATCATAGAACTTTACTGTGGTTATCCTTATCAACTAGAGTTTACTGAAAGGGTGTTACTAAAACATCGTGCAAAAAATTGAATACGCGCCATTAGTAAATATTGATTTTAACACAAAAATTTATTTCCCTGATAACTTTGTTTGCAATTGGATGGATGTCTATACAATCGTAATCGTAAGCTTAGTTAACTTACGCTAACTCAGTAATGTGGATGTGTGCCTAACACTTCACCCTCAAGATTAATTGTGGTAATTACCACTACATGTCATTCTCCTGCAAAATTCCTAAATTAAGCTTTTCTCAGCGGTTTCAACTTGAGCTCGAAAAAAGTAACCAGTTATTTGGTTAAGTATCTTTTAATTAAATCAAATTTAATTACAAAATTTTATAATCTGGTTTTATAAGTTTTTTAATTTGGTTTTTATAATAATCTTACGTTAGAAAGCACATACAAAAACTACTACTTCAAAAGTTTAATAAGTTACTGAAAATACGTTTTTGTTCGTTTACTGGAGTATTATTTTGACTTGATTGAAAAGTTGAATGCGAATTTCAATAGTTGTTTTTGATTTAATATTAGTTTCATTAAATATTTGTTTTGTATTAATTTATATGCTTGAATTTTCATTGATAATTATTGGTTTGATAACTTCATTTTAATTCAGAAAGGTGTTTGTAATAAAGAATAATACTATTCTTTACTTTTCAATTACACCCACCAATATCAGGACTTCAATTTCCTCAACGGTATATTCAAACTTAAAATATTATTGCACATAATTTTTTAATAGTAGTTTAAATGTCACCCTATTGCAATAATATTAGTGCTCTTACTACCCTGTTAATTTTTGAATCGTTTCTCGCCTTTCATGTTTACTGTTCCTGTAATATAAATCCTTTTTTTGACAAATGTGCTTGCAAGGGAAGATGTGCAAGTGTAACAATTATTGTATATCCAAAGCAGTTCTGAAATGGGTTTCAAAATGTATGTTAGTTTGCACAATTCAATGTTCTAGGAAAAATAAAAATATGGTATATTATAAAATCTTACTTTTCAGATAGTAAAGAAAGAGAAAACATTAATAACTGTTGATGAAAGCTTACAGTTCATTTCAAGCTATTTGTCCGATAAAGATTAGATAACCACTCTTTACTTTTGAGCGCACACAGTGGTTGAAACTATTGTGAAATGTATGTACCTTGTGTTCTCTACAGCTAAGGAACTAAAAGCTGTACATTTTACAATAATTTCATTTATAGTTAAAGAAACACGTCTTTGCTTTTCAGTTTTTTGACATATTTTGTGTTTTCTTTTTTTTTCAAAAGACGCAGTTGTTATCACTGTTACAATAATATTTGTCCAGAGTGTAAGTGTTAATATAAATTTTACTTTCGAATTTGTAATGACATTTGATGCCAGCATCTCATTGATGATTATTTATATGGCAAGAAATTCTAAGAATATGTTGCGATATGCTCAGGCAAACATTTCAAGAAATCATCGCTAACTTAAGAAGATTGAAAAATATGTATGGTACACTAGCATAATTTTTAAAGTAAAATTTTATGATAGCGTTTATTGTATTTTTATTAATTCTCGTGTATTGCACAATACTCACAAGTCAAATACAGTAAGCATAACTTGCAGAAGAGTCTACATTGTATTGAAGAATTGGTTAGTAACAAAATGCATCAAAAGTTTATATGAGATGTAAATAGTATCTAAGGTTTTGTTAAATATCACCAACCTTTACTTAATATCTTAGAAAATACTAGAAATTTACAGTAGGTCTAAAAAAACTTAGTAACGGTTATTATTTTTGTGAGCATGCCCTAACGAAAAATGTCGTCTACATCAGTCATTTTCCTACTTCCAAATTGACCTGTAGTAGACAACGTACGCATATAATCTGCCACAACATTCAAGGGTACCTCACATTCTTACTTAAAACATACTGTAAATCACATGATACACCATCTTTTCCAGTGCTCTGAAGAAGTACTAATTGCATTGCTACTCCCGAACTTTTTTTTTTTTTTCCCCTCTTTAAACTCTACCTACACGACACTGGTCGACATCACATAAATTTCAACGGCCAAGTTTTAGACGCATTCAAGTTCTTTCAAATCCAAGGTCATTTTTCTTATTCTTCCAATTGCTTATATTTATATTTTTCCAAAATTCCTACCCAGAAACTTTACGTGTAGTATAATTTAAATTAAATATTTTCTTGTACTTGCCGTTTGGGAAACTAATTCAAGCAGTTATTCTTCACGTAACAACTGCACGCGTCAATTTAAATATAAAGAAATTGTCTCTCACTTACCTGTTATTTAACAGGGTAAAAGTTTAATCAAAAATTGATTTTTTTACTATGGGTTATCTTTATTTTAAGACAAAATTCGCCTCCATCAGATTTAAATCCAAATTTTCAATAACAGCATTCACAGACTATTATCTCTACGTAACAACACAGGGGTGTAAACTTAAACCGAAACTCAATCTATCGCCACGTGCCTTAAGCGCAAAACAAAGAGCGTCAAACACATATATTAATCAGATGTATTATTCGAATTTCCACTTAACTTAATTAAAACAAAACAACAATAGGTAATTTACGTTGCTTACTTAATTTTTTTCTTTAAAGAATATATTTGAAGGTATCGCTAATTAAACACCATAGCTCGATTAATTATCGAATCAAAATTTTGTTTAGGAAATGTTTACAAAATAATTTGATTTAAAAAACGTCTACAAGCAATAACTTTTAAATTAAATCAAAAACTAAACATGGTTATTTGGGTTGACTAATTATTACTTATTTTTAAATAAATCTAACCTACTAATTATTGTAAGTTATTAAAAAAAAATCATTAAACTCTCTATTCATAATATTTAGTCCTTACAAAATGTATATTTTATGACGTTTCATTTTTTTCTGTAGTTAATATAAAAAAGTGAAAATAAAAACTAAGGCAATTCTTATTGTCAACGTATATATTTAGTTTTTGACAAGAATTTATTACATAATTATAATTAAGATACCAAGTTATAGTTTAAAATTAAATGAAAACGTTTTTTTTAAATAAAGGTATTACTATATAAATAAATATAAGAAATCAATAATGGGTGTGACCTCCATTATTATTGATACATTCTTGGAGGCGTCTGCTCATTGATGTTATCAAGGTATCAATATAATTAATATTAATTGCTTCCCATGCGGTATCAATGGCTGCAATTAGTGCATTACGGTTTACTGGTCAAAATTTGGCCCTTGTTGTCGTCGGATAACAGCAAGTATTCGAGCCCAAACATTTTCGATAATGTTAAAATCTGGGCTTTTTGCTGGCTAGGGTAACAGCTATAAATTATTTGCTTGTATCCAGTTGCGCACAACCTGCGAAGTATAGGGTCATCATATCCCGATAGTTAATTAATTAACCGCCTCTCTTGTTTCGTGCTAAATAAAGAACAAACCAACAGAAAAACACCAAAAACTGCACCAAAAACTTGACTCGGACACGTGTTTCAACAGCTAAGCTGTTATCATCAGCGATACCGATACTAAAAATAAAAACAACGGGAAGCTTATATATACTATCTGCTTATCACGCATCGTTAAACTTAATTGATTCTTAGATAAGCTTAAATAATTCCGAAAATCCTAATGGACCGTTATCATCATAATTCATAAGCAAATTTCTGTTTTAAAATTTCTAAACTTTCATAAGAATCAAGTTCGTTTTTATTATCTACCCTCTTAATTAATTCAATGTCGCCAACTCTATGGCCATTTTCAAGCATATGCATGGCAACACTGGACCTATCTGTGCGATGATATTTGACATGAGCTACGTGCTCTTTAAAACGAGTTTTAATAGGTCTCTTGGTTTGCCCTATATATACTTGGTTACAGTCTTTACATTTAATTTTATATATTCCCGATTTATCACACATTTCTATTGGGTCTTTCGGATTGCCTAAAAGATTTTGCAAGTTGTTATTACTAGAAGTCACTGTTTGATAATCAAATTTTGAAAATATTTTTGAAGACCTTTTGTGTATGTGGGATAATTTGGTAATTTGACATATTTCTTATCTATTTTGCTATTACTAGTTCCTAACGTTGTAATGTTTCTAATGTTTAACTTATGTTTATGTTTTCCTAATTATGTTTGTGACAATTGATTCTTGAAAACCATTGTATGATGCAATCTGCTTAATATTTCGCAGTTCTTTATCAAAGTTTTGTTTTGACAATGGGAAATGTAATAATCGGTGAATCAAAAAGTTGAAAGATGCAAGTTTATGTTGCATACTATGGTTGGAATCATTTGTTATAAACCTCATAGTGTTAGTGTCTTTACGATAAATATCTATATCTAGTTTGTTGCCATTTCTTGTCACTAAAGTGTCTAAGAAAGGTAACTTAAGGTTTGTTTCTGTTTCATAGGTAAACTTGATCGTCTTAAATTTTGAATTTAAAATTTCTACAAATTGCTGAGGGCTGTAAACTTTAGTGTCGATGACTGCAAAAACGTCATCTACATATCTACACCAAATTCTAGGAAAATAATCTAATTTATTTTTTATATCAGTTTCAAATTTACCCATGAACAGGTTAGCCATAAACGGAGATAAGCTGTTACCCATTGTTGTACCATAATTTTGTTAATAAATATTATTGTTAATTTGAAAGTAGGTTTGACTCATACATAATCTTGCTAATTTAATAAAATTGTCTACTTTCTGAATTGTCTAAATGGTATTGGTGTAACATATCTTTCAAATAATCTAAAGTGATATCTATCGGAACGCTTGGAAACAATGAACAGACATCGAATGAAACTAAAACTTCGTTCTCAGTCAACTCAATGTTTTTAATTTTTTCAATAAAATCGTATGAATTTTGAACAGTGAAATTTGATTGTTGATATTCAAAACTGTTGAATTTATTTGACAACCATTTAGATATCAGATAAGTAGGAGCATTAATACCTGAAACAATGGGACGCATTGCTTTTCCTGGTTTATGTATCTTAGGTAAACAATACATTCTAGGAAAAACCGGGTTAGATACCGTTAGTCTAAACCTAAGTTGTTTTGGTATAATATTTACACATTCTAATAAGACTCTACGGGTATCAGCAATCATTTTGGGAAGAAGATTTTTAGATATTAATGAATAGGGGCCTTCATTAAGCATCACCTGAACTGACTCAAAATAATCCTCTTTTTCCAAAATAACTACTTTATTGCCTTTATCTGCTTTGAGATAACAACAATTTTTCTCTTGAAGATTTTTAACAATGTTTATTTCTCTCATGTTAAATTTAAATTTTGGTAACTGCTGAATATTATCTGAAATTTGAATTTTACAGGCATTCCTAATGAATTTTTTATTCAACAAAGTTAATTCGTCATTGTTAAAAATCTCCGAGGATTTGTTTACTACTATGTTAGATTTTTTGGGGATCAAGTCTGTGCACCTCTTTTTCTTTTTAGATAATTCTGTGAACTTTTTGTTGTGGGTCATCTTTTTTGCCAAAATTTGTGTTGAATAATTTCATTAATATGGTGCAAAAACTTAATCCATTGAACATACTCGTCATCTTTAATCCTGAAGTCAGTTTTAAATAAAGAAGTTTTGAATTTTTAACCTCTACTGTAGCTGCCCGAAAATCAAACGGAGAGTAAACTTCGTCATCAAATCTGGCGCCCGAGATTCGCCCGCTTTTGATATCTGCAGAAACTAACCGAATTGGAAAGCAAGCGTTACAATTTATCCACTATGCTAATGACTAAAACAGAAAGCGCCAATTTACAGCGCTCTACACATTTTATCATAGTAAGTATATCAAAACTTGGCATTAATGTAAAATGGTTAATTCTAATCATTGAAGAAGTATTTTCTCGATTTTCTATTACAAAGTGAGTAATTAAATTTCATATTTTTATGTACGAAAACGTATTAGAACTATAAATAAACAAACCAAAACATTAAAGCAACCTCAATTTTACATTGATTACACTGTTCTATGAACAGAGGCAAGTAATTATAGGTGTTTGGTAATGATTCAAAATTGTCACTGGTTTCTATTATTGCTAAGATTTTAATAAGTTTTGTGAGAAAAAGGTAAAAAGATATCGGGATTTGGCGTTACTCACTCTGATTTTGTACAATAGGCAATGCCAATTATATAGTCTAGTTAGGAATACACAATGATAAACCCGATCGCCAAGTTCTTTTTTATCACGCTCTAAAAATTATACGGTGTGTCTACTTAAGTAGGCAATATATGGGAAACTTTTTTATTTTTAATTTTATTTTAATTATTAATTTGGTACAGAAGTAAAGTACTTTTATTTGTAACAATATCGAAAACTGTAATCATTAACAGTTGTTCGGAATAACAGTTGCACTTTTCTACTTAAAATTTTTTTACAAATTTTACTCAAATTATCGATGCCGTACTTTTACCTTTTTTATTGATTACAAATATGATAATATTTTTGTTCTGTTTAGAAATTATGAATAAAACTTATTTATAAAAATCACCATTAAACTAAAAATACATCAATGGAACGGTTCAACAAAATAATCGCCTTCTCTCAATATAGTAACAGAAACGCCAGTTTAACCAAAAAAATTAACTTTTACGAAGAAGGCCAAACATTAAGCTATCTGCAGTAGCAGCACGTAACTCGAAGTGCTTCAAATTTAAAAACAGTTATTAGAGGCAGAAATGAGGAAATGGAATTCGGAGTTAAACCAGACAGAGGGAAAAGTTGTAAGAAGTACATTTGCGGCATATGGAAGAATTGCATAAATTCGATTTGGAGCATAAAAAGCTACATATATCATGCTGGTCCAATAACAAAATGTAGTATTGGCTAAATGTTGCCGAAAATCATCATTGTTTTTTACGTCATTTGGGTGGACAGTTAAGATATCACCAACTGCTATTAAGGTTTGTAATGCATGACATTCGGAGTGTCTATTAAGTCTCGCAATGTTATGAAGCACAGCGATGACTACTAATAAAGTTTTAAGTTTAAGCCTACAGCCACAAGCTATTAGTAGAAACCTTCTTTTCCACACTCCAAAACATTCCCTATTTTACATCACGTTGGTATATGCGAGGCATTGTAATGATGCTGTCTTTAGGTAGCTGGATTTTAAAGAGAGTTAATAATTACTGACGATTCATGTACCCACTATCTCCTAAAATTAATCAA
Source organism: Abscondita cerata (assembly GCA_030710515.1). Taxonomy (NCBI): domain Eukaryota; kingdom Metazoa; phylum Arthropoda; class Insecta; order Coleoptera; family Lampyridae; genus Abscondita; species Abscondita cerata. The sequence goes on along the minus strand of JALBCR010002800.1, from coordinate 105,511 downwards.
CTGCAAACATTTTAGGGATATGGCTTAACACTTACTTAATAAAATTACAGTTTCAAAGTTGTCATTCTCAAACATAAATTTCAATCTTGAATTGTTCAACATTGTGGCATCGTGAGTGGAGCCTGGCCAACGAGCTACAATGTCTTGAATCATAAAGTTTGCATTACAAACAGCTTAAACGTTGATGGAAAATATGGCTTTCGATTACCAAAAACTTTATCGTCGTCTCCTCTTGAAGACAAAATTTTGATATGAGTTCCGCCAATGGTTCCTATTAATTTTGGAAAACTTGCTATTTGAAAAAAATCATTCTACACTTTATAATAATTTTTGCATTATTTTTGGATTAAACAAATTTGCATATACAGTATGTCCCCCTAAGTTGGAATCATATGAAAAACTTTTTTATTATTAATTTTAGAAAAAAAGTTATTTTTTATAAAAATTCTGCATGTTCTAAAATCTAAAATACAGTCATCAAATATCAATTTTTTTCAGTCGTATACGAGGTTTGTCAAAAATATGAATTTTACTCAAGAGTAAAGTACCTTTAAATTTTTACAATATCGGAAAATGTTATCAAAAAAGTTGATCAGAAATAAAAACTACGTTCAAATATGCAATTACATCCATTTACATTAAAAATTAAGTTTATTTTGTTTTTTTATGAATATTTCTATTTTGAATGAACATTTATCTCTTGTGATTATTTATTATTATTTATGATAATTTGACTAAAATATTATAATATACTTTTACGATGCTGTGAGTCATTTTATTTCTACAGGGTGTTGACTTTTATTTTTCAAAATGTTCAATAAATATAATAATGTTATCAATGTAAATACTTGCAATTGCATATTTAAACGTAGTTTTTAATTCTGCTTAACATTTTTTAATAACATTTTCCAATATTGTTAAATTTAAAGGTACTTTACTCTTCAGTAAAATTCATATTTTTTGACAAACCTTGTATACGACTGAAAAAATTTGATATTTGATGACTGTATTTTAGATTTTAGAACATGCACAACTTTTTTATAGAGAATAACTTTTTTCCCTAAAATTAATAATAAAAAAGTTTTTCATATGATTCCAACTTAGGGGGACATATTGTATAAAAAAATCTTCAATTTTTAACCATCAGACTTTTTCAAATCGTCAGGTTCAAATGAGATTGTTTGAAATACAAAAATGAAATCATAAATACGCTAAATTTAATTACACAAAACAAAACCGATCTTTTAAAAATTTTAAGCTAAACTTATTTATTTATTTATTTAATCGTATGGTACATTTTAAATATTGTATTGTGATGTTACTGTTATGTATAGTGTCCCAGAAGATTAGTATAAACCTGTACAGTGTGGTGACGAAACCGTGTGCAATTGTGGATTGGTTCGTCTTGGCAAAGCATTTGCTTCAAGGTTTAGGTAAACCACTAAAACCTAAACATGCCAACCCTTACCCACGCTAGTATTCACGTGTAATAATGTTAATTAAGTGTGTAATGTGATTGTGTTTTGTGCAATTGTGTTGTACATTTTTCCTAATTATCCGGGAGGGTCTTGATGACAAGGTCCGGAAACCAAAGTGGTGATTCTCAGGAACAACATGCTTTTCTTGTTGACCATGGATTACTGTAAGGTACTGATCACCTTTCATATTTTATATTTGCACCAAAAACCCTTAAAAAAAACACACACACGAAAAAAAACTCTAAAGAAAATTGACGTACGTTTTGACGTTTAATTCCGGAAACCAAAGTGGTGATTCTCAGGAACAATATGTTTTTCTTATTGACTATGGAACACTGTAAGGTACTGATCACTTTTTATATTTTATATTTGCACCAAAACCTCTAAAAAACACATACATGTCTTTCAATTTTCACTGACCTTTGTTTTCTTTGTTGATGATGTAATAATCTTCACTGTATGGGCTTGTGAGCTTTCGTCGAATTCACTTTATTATGGTAGCATTTTTTGGTAAATGATCAATCAGGTTCACTTTAATTTAAATTATTTTAGTTAGTATTTGAATTTCATTGTTAACGGTTGAAAACTTAATTCTGAATACTGAATTGAACGAACGTTTACCATCACCGCTTAACTCATAATTTATAATACCTGTGTCGGGTTGGGACTTGATTTACTCTTCTTTCTCCTCGCCTTTTAAACGTTACTTTTAAAAATGTTTTTTTTTTACTTTTTCTTTTATAGTCTGTCCAGAAACGAAGCAAAGTAATAAATCAACATGTTTAACAGATTCCAATGGCGTGCCGATGTATTGATACTTTTTCGAAAAGGGGGTTTAAAATATAGAAGATGTGTAACCTTTCATCATTAATTAATTATTTTGACACATTTCATCTTATTAAATGTTCAAATTGACCTCCACTTACTTCCATGCAATGGTATAAATTACTGACTGTAATAAACTGAAATTTGACACATGGGTTTGTCTAAACATTTCGGTTTATTATAGTCACTAGTTTTTGAGGTATTCTAAAATAATTTTAATTTTCTTTTAAGTTTACCACCCTGTAACTTTTTAACGAAGCTTTCCTGATAAAAAACTTTATATGAAAAACCAAATTTAAAATTTTTATCAAATAATACGTGGGTTTATTTTTGGCCACCACTAGTGAATCACCTTGTTTATCAGAAATTGCTAATATTATTATCGATCACATTTTTAGGAATTTTAACTAATTAATTACTAATAATTGAACTAGAAAGTATGTACTGTATTTGGAATGACACTTTAATAGATTTTAATGTGTTCTTAATGATATAATTAGGGAGAAATATGGTATGTAATTATAACGATAGCCTAACTAATGATTATTGTCATATCATATCGGTATATCATAAGGTGTACTTACGCTGCAGTATTGAGTTTCATTGGAATGGCATCGAGTCCTGAATTTATTCCAAGGAAACGCGTGAAGAGGTCTGCGCTTTCTGCCAAAAAACTATTGTGCTCAATGTGTACAATTATTTGAAATGCCATAATCCGTTGAAAACAGTTCAAGAGACAGTTGATATGTGTTCACATATGACTGGCATTGAAAAACAACAATATTCAGACTTTTGCGTGAAGACAAAGTTTTGTGCGTGAGCCTAGTTTATCTCATGGTAGAAAAAAAAAAACTGAAATACCCGAATATGTAAAAAAGTACAATTAGAAGAATAGTGCATTCGTTTTATTTTAAAAAAGAAATACCTACATTAAATAAAATTGTGTCAGTTGTGAAAGAGGAAGAGGGTATACCCAATTTAAGTAGAAAAATGTTGTGGCAAGTTTTGCACGAATTGAATTTTTTATGGGAAAAAATGAATAGGAAATCAGCTCTCATTGATAAGGAAGAAATTGTATGTTGGAGAAGAAATTACCTACGAAATATCTCTAAATTACGTTCTGAAGGCAAGAAAATTTATTATTTAAACGAAACGTGGGTAAATGAAGGTTATACTGTGGGAAAAATGTGGCAAGACAAAAATGTAACTAGTGGATGACAGGCTTTTTTAGAAGGATTACCTACAGATTTAAGACCTCCTTCAGGAAAAGGGCGGCGCTTAATTATTACGCATATAAGAAGTAACGAAGGCTTTGTAGAGGAAGGTTTACTGGTATTTGAATTAAAAATACCGGTGATTACTACGAGGATATGAATGGGGATGTTTTGAGGAACATTTTGAACAAATTTTAGATTTCATACCAGAGGGTTCTGTAATTGTTATGGATAATGCCAGTTACTATTCAGACAAATTGAACGTTTACCTACAACATCCTGGAAAAAACACGTTATAATGGAATGGCTTTCCTCAAAAATATTGCTTTCGAAAATGATATGATAAAAAGGGAACTGCTAAGTCTAGTACAAGGTGTTAGGACAAAGTTTAAAAGATATGCAGTTGACGAAATGGCAGCAAAACGTGATATTTTTGTTCTACATTTACCGCTATACCATTGTGAATTAAACCCTATAGAATTAATATGGGCGCAGGTGAAGGGTGCAGTAGCCAGAAATAATATTACGTTTAAATTAAGTGACGTTCTTTAAGTGATGTGACTGCGGAAAAGTTGAAAAAGTGTATAGAACACGTAATAAAAGAGAAACAATAAATGTGGGAACTTGACAATTTGATAGAAGTTACTATAGAGCTTATTGTAATTTCAATACGGTCAAATGATACTTCTTCCGAAGAAACAGATGAATTTTCAGAATAACTGTATTTTAAAATTATATATTTATTATTTTTCCTATAAATTTAGTTTGTTCTTGCTATATTTTATTATACCTTAAATTTTCAAACTCTATAAAATGGTTTCTAACAAACGATGTGTTTTATAATTACAATGATATGTTTAAAATTACTTTCAATAAAACACAATAAAACGCAATCGTAATTTTTTTGTCAGCAAAAAACATGTACACGCCTATGATCTTTAGTTTAGACCTCAAGAACAGGTACGTCCCATTGTTAACGGATTAGGAGCTATTCATAAATAACTTAAGTTGTAACACTACAGTATGGAAGCGTTTTATCCTAAAACTAGTTTTAAAATCTTTTATGTATTTTATACAATATTGTGTACCGCTTATATGTAAAATAAATGAAGTATTTTAATTTATTACTTCGTTTCGTTTCTGGACAGACTTTACATTAAGATTGTCTTGTCGCACCTTTTAACCTTGCAGCACTAAAATTGTTTTTTTATCAAAATAACGCAGTTTTAATGTTTTTGTATACAAACCATTCTTTAACTATTATTACAAATAGAACTTACTTACTAAACAACTTTATCATTTTAATCAAACGGAAATATTTTTATGTACAAATTAAATTATTTGATTAATTAATTAATTATGGTTTATAAAATATGGATTGACTTTTTAAAAAACTCTTAAAATTAAAAATACTACTTTCCTCTGAAATATATTGTTCACAAAGAATATATTGCTGTAGAAACTTTAACCACTACCCTGGATACAGTTGATTTATTAGCTTGGATATAATCTTCCATAGCTAACAAATGTCCTCCAGTAGCATAAAAACGGAGATTCAACGATAATTAATTTATGGGAGTTATGAAATTGTTGCTGTAATAATAAAACTATAACGTTACCGGTATAATCTTTAAAAACTGTATCAATAAAAAAATAAAATTTTTAAAAATAGTCGTGAAAATCGGGAACTTATAAGTTTTAAGTCCAACTTAATGTAATTTTGTCTTAAGTAAACATTGTACTACAAGTTAAGTTCGAGTTACGTTTTAAGATATAAAATTTAACTGAAGTATCACTAAAGAATGCAGGTTTATCAAAAATGTTATGAATGGTTGCAAAATATATACAAGGGTGTTTATTATTGACTCAATTTTTAAAGCGTCTATAATGAAATTTTTTTCCAATTTTCTTACGTAATTTACAAGTTTTGGTTTTTTTATAAACAAGATTAAATTATATTTACATTTATCTTATATAAAAAAGATAATTTTGATTTATATCAACAACTGGTATGAATTTTATTCCGTTTCAAATTATAATCCTCGATTTTATTCAGCCACTTTTTTTGATACAGCTAAAAGAAGTTAGTTATATGACTCTATGAACTGTTCAGTAAACTTTTACATCGGCAAAGAAAAAATTGTGAATCTTTAGATCAAAAGAAAACCTTTTTTCTTTGACTATTTCACCGTTATGAATTCTTAAAATGTTTTACACTTTAATAAACTGTACTTTCAGTATACAAAGTAATCTTTATAAGTACATATTTTAATAAAGATTTTATTTCTACTTTCTCGCAATTTTCTTAACAAACATAGGTACTTAATTATATCTGAAGCATTAACAATTAATGCCAGCTTTTTTTTAGATATCCTAAAACTTATATATAATTACAAAATAAACAGCCACTTGTTGCCGCAAAACGCTTAGTGACGATTTTAAGAACAAAAAAAAGTATTGTGGCTTAATGTCTTTTGTGTTAAATAATATATCGTGAAGAAGATAAACTTTCAAAGGAATTGGAAACAATGCGACCTTACCACCTTGAGAAAATATATTGCATCGTATCTTCCAACCAGAAAAACCATATTTTAACAATACATTTAACTTTCTATAGGTATATCCAAACTCTTTCACAAACAAAACCTTTACTTTAAATTTTGAAACTAAACGTATTTCGCAACAGTCGATTTAGTTCAGACGAGTTTACTACAAATTCAATTTTTGCGTGGTTTTTACTATAACGGAAAGAAATAAACGCATAACTCAGCAGTAATGATTTGAATAATTCTCGCGCGCACACATTGTGTATTTTAGCTTTATACGGTAATCCAATTTAACACTTCATAACGCCACATCGTGCTTCCTACACCTTCAAAACCGTGTTGATTTTCTCTTTATCAATAATATTCCTTCAAATAGAATACGCTTTTGATTTTAAATAATGTGCTTTTACTAATGCATGCTAAAAATGTTAAGTAGAAATAAGATTTTTTGCATCCTTTTAAAAGTAATTTCAATATTGAAAGGGTTTTTTTATTTAAATTGCAAATTCCATTTGCGTTTCAGTGCTGCATTAATGGAAGACGTATCAAACAAAAACATCAAAATAAAAGTTTATTATTGACATCAATTTTTCTGGACTACAGTCTTTTTCCTTAAAGCGTAAGCTGCGTTTATTATGATAAATAAAATATTTAGTATACGTATACAGTGTGTCCACGGATGGGGTATTCTATAGGTGAAAAACGTTTAAATATTAGTTTTAGTGAAAACTCTCATTCTTGATAAAATGTTTTGGTTGTTCTGAAACCCCATAAAATGGAATAAAATTATTTATTAAAGAATGACAATTTGAAAATTATTTATAAAAGTTGACAGTTACTTGGTACACCGTAAACGTCACTCATTAGATTAATACACTACTTTTCGAACTGCAAAAATTCATACGGTTTTTCATAAAACTGGCTATAAAATGAGACGGGTTTTGAAAAATTTGAATTTTATTTCATTTATGGGGTTTCAGAACAAGTGACACTTTTTATCAAGAATCACATTTTTCACTAAAACTAATATTTAAACACTTTTCACCTATAGGATACCCCATTCGTAGACACACTGTACATAAATGAAGTATACTAATATTTTGAAGATTAAAGTCGCTTAAAAAAAGTAAATAAAATTGTTAAGACGGAACAACAAATTTTTAAATCGCCTTTAGTTTCTATAAGTTGAAGTAGACTGCATTCTAGAATTGTTACTCCACATCCTATGAAATAAGATATAAAGAAAATCATCCGTCCGTTTATTATGAAACGTTGTACATTAAATTTTGGGCATAGTAATAATAATCAAATTTCCTTAATCTTTCCGGTAGGAATTATCACTGATGTGTGCCAAAAACGACGTTTTTTTCTCTAAAGGAGCGGTATCGAATCTCTAGTTTTTGGCGACGTTTTGCACTCGTTTATTAGAGGGTGCTTCATCGGGTCACTATTTATTGAACAAAATTTAAATATAAATGTTTAGTGATCCGAAAAAGCACCCACTAATAAACAAGTGCGAACGTCGCCAAAAACTAGAGTTTCGATAATTTGGCTTTAAAAAAAATTAAATAAATTAAATAAAATTAATAATAATAATTATTATAATTATAATAATGTGCTAATAACCTTAGCTGTTGATGCACTTAACTAAAAAAATAATAATAATATGAATGAATATTATGCAAAGGTACACTCATGAAATTTAAAACTTGGACACCACAATTTCTGTAAACAAAAGTTTGCACATTGTGAAGCGGGCTTAAGGGTATCATTTACAATTATAACAGCAGGTAGTCTTAGCAGGGGTTATCTTATAGAAGGACTGTAGAATGAATCATTACACTAAGCACGTTTTAGAAAATAGGTAATTTACGTTGCTTACTTAATTTTTTCTTTAAAGAATATATTTGAAGGTATCGCTAATTAAACACCATAGTTCGATTAATTATCGAATCAAAATTTTGTTTAGGAATGTTTACAAAATAAAATTAGAAATAATTTTGATTTAAAAACGTCTACAAGCAATAACTTTTAAATTAAATCAAAAAACTAAAATTAAATAAAAACGTTTTTTTTTAAATAAAGGTATTACTATATAAATAAATATAAAAAATCAATAATGGGTGTGACCTCCATTATTATTGATACATTCTTGGAGGCGTCTGTTCATTGACGCTATCAAAGTATCAATATAATTAATATTAATCGTTTCCCATGCGGTATCAATGGCTGCAATTAGTGCATTACGGTTTACTGGTATAAAATTTGGCCCTTGTTGTCTTCGGATAACAGCAAGTATTCGAGCCTAAACATTTTCGATAATGTTAAAATCTGGGCATTTTGCTGGCCAGGGTAACAGCTCCAAGTTATTTGCTTGTATCCAGTTGCGCACAACCTGCGAAGTATAGGGTCATCATATCCCGATAGTTAATTATCGAATGTTCCAAGAAAATATGTGTAAATAGTAAATGGAATCTACTAACGTAACGTTAAGTCGTTAATTATAGTTACATAACTCTCCTTTCATAAGATATAGTTCATATTAATATGCTTATTGTAAAGCTTCGTACACACCTGAACAACAAACCGAGGAACAAACAGAACAACGAACCGAACGGCAATCGGAACATTAATTTGGACGGTGCTACGTACGAATTTTAGAACAGATTCGCAAGTCCTGATTGTTCCACGAACGGTTTGCGGCGTTCCCGCAACTTGTCGGTTTTTTCTCCGACATCAAAGAAAATGCGCGCGAATGCGTTTGCAGGTTTGGACGAATCTAAACAAAACGGCGAACAAACTTATGCGGGAGAATTAAATTATTTATTTTTGTCCTCCCTTTTGTGGGTTTGTTGTGTTTTAGGTAATATTATGGAGTTGACAGAAGAAAAATGTTTTAAATTAATCAGTGTTTAAGAATGCAAGAAAAAAATGATGTCCCTATTAGCATCATTTGGGCGGGAAATTTCAAAATAAAAAAAAGCGAAGTAAATTATAATTTTTACTCTTCTTTGTGCGTAAAAATTTGGTTGGCACTATCTTCTTGTTTTCCGCAATTTCTCTTCTCAATAATAAATATATATGAACTGAAAACTACTGAAAATAATTATGGGAACAGCACAAACGTTCCGTTTGTTGTTCGGATTGTGGAAATCATAAAAGATCGTTTGTCGTTCTGTTTGACTTTCGGTTCGTTGTTATGTTTGTTGCTCGGTTTGTTGTTCAGGTGTGTACGAAGCTTTACAACTTAAGCAACAATTTTTGGCGAATAAAGATTAGTTTGTGATGTAATATTAGAAACACAAATTTATATCATATCAAATTTATGACAACTTAAAACCAAGAACGTGTATGTTATTGCTAAGAAATTATTAAGAAAAAGCGCAATTGCAGTGTAAATATTTATAATTAGATATTTTCGAAAGTTTATAAGTCCTCTATTGTAATCTTAATACTTAAAAGAAAATCCTGTCCATTAGCATTATAAGGAAATGGCTTTTACTTTATGAATAAGTTTCAATAACAATAGAATATCCTTGCTTGTTTAATTTACTTCCTTTGAGTCATATTGCTCTAAGGGTTGTTACATTGGTCATTAGAAGTATGTAATAAATAAACAATTACCTACTGTTTGAGAAGGGTAGTGTGAACCAATAAATAAAGTAAGAAATGTAAATTCCATTTTAGTTTAAAATTTCAAGTGTTGTGAAAATGCCACCTCATCTCGGTGCTGATTTGAAAGCGCGGATTGTTTCGGAATTAGCGGCGGGCCGTAGCGTGCGTGAAATTTCACGTATGTTAGATATACCAAAAAGAATCTTGAACACACTTTGGAAAGAGCCATCGGAAGTGGTAGACCTAAAGTATCTACACGTGCTCAAGATCTCGATTTGTTTCATTACGTAACAGAACAACCATTTGCTACATACTCCAGGGCTATAGCAGATACACATTTTCCCGGATGCCGTATAACTGCACAAAAAGATTAAAGGAGATGGGAATAAAGAAGTATAATGCTGCTGCGAAAGAAGTTCTCAGTGACGAAAATATGAGACGTCGTCTGGAATTTGCAAGGCGATATGTGAACGAACCTTTGGAATTTTGGAATCGAGTGATTTTTAGCGACGAAAAAACGTTCAATAGCCGCAACGATGGACCACTAAAAGTTTTTAGAATGGAAGGAACTCGTTACGAAAATAATCACATATGTCCTAAAAACGAAGTGGTTATTTTTCTGTGAATGTGTGGGGTTGGGTTAGCGCGCGGGGTCCAGGAGTTTGTTGGGCTATCGATGGACGTCTTGATTCTGCTGCGTATTTAGATATTTTGGAAACTATTATGAAACCTTCAGTCGAAGTGTTTTATCCAGACGAAGATTATATTTTCCAACAAGTAAGTATTCTTATTTCACTATACTTTCTCCAAAAAATAGTTCGGGATCTGTTGAATTAACATTTTCATAATGTATTTTTGTTGTTAAAGGACAACGCCCTATTCATACTTCGCGGGTTGTGCGCAATTGGATACGAAAATAACTTGGAGCTGTTACCCTGGCCAGCAAAAGCCCAGATTTTAACATTATCGAAAATGTTTGGGCTCGAATACTTGCTGTTATCCGAAGACAACAAGGGCCAAATTTTATACCAGTAAACCGTAATGCACTAATTGCAGCCATTGATACCGCATGGAAACGATTAATATTAATTATATTGATACCTTGATAGCGTCAATGAGCAGACGCCTCCAAGAATGTATCAATAATAATGGAGGTCACACCCATTATTGATTTCTTATATTTATTTATATAGTAATACCTTTATTTAAAAAAAAAGTTTTCATTTAATTTTAAACTATAACTTGGTATCTTAATTATAATTATGTAATAAATTCTTGTCAAAAACTAAATATATACGTTGACAATAAGAATTGCCTTAGTTTTTATTTTCACTTTTATATTAACTACAGAAAAATGAAACGTCATAAAATATACATTTTGTAAGGACTAAATATTATGAATAGAGAGTTTAATGATTTTTTTTAATAACTTACAATAATTAGTAGGTTAGATTTATTTAAAAATAAGTAATAATCAGTCAACCCAAATAACCATGTTTAGTTTTTTGATTTAATTTAAAAGTTATTGCTTGTAGACGTTTTTAAATCAAAATTATTTGTATTTTTTTTTTAATTTTTGTGATGTTGTATTACGACACATGCATTGACACTACGAATGTCGAAAGAATTCAACTAGCACAGAATAGTTGTTTAAGATTTATAATTGGCATTCCAAAGTTTCATAAAAACTCTCATAAACTTAATGATATTGGTTGGTTAAACATCCGCTTTAGAACCGACATTCACAATATTAACCTAAGGTTTAGAACTGTAATTACCATTCCACCACACAAAACTACTTTTTTAAAACGATCCTTTTTATACAATATTGCTAAGATATATAATTTATGGTCTGGTAAGGACTAATCTCTTCCTTTTTTTAAAAAAGAACTCAAACGTATTCTGTTGTCAAGTCAAGTAAATTCTCAACGTCTGTGATAATATTTGGGCACTAAATTATGCGATCCTTATGTTTTGTAAGTTACTCTATTCTTTTGTTTTTTTAGAGTTTAGGTGGAAGAACAGCTGATGGTCTTCTATTAAAACTGAACCTCACCCTAGGATTGGCGTATAAAACCAATGTTATGTATTATTTTTATTATTATTATTATTATTATTATTGTGTAATTATTTCATTTGTAATTATACGTAATTGAAGTAAGGCGCCACAGGTTCTAAAATAAAAAGAACAGGCTATCGGTTTAATCCAGATCCTCGATAGTTATACGGTTCGTTACACTAATTAAAATAATGAGAGTCCACACCTAAACATAGAATGTTTATTTATTTTTTACGATCAATAAAGTAAACAATCTAAACATAAAACACTATCACAGTTGTAAATTTGGCAAGATTACGTTTTCTATAGCCTCAAACGCGTGCGAAGATAATTAGACGTGCAAAGAATGGAATGTATTCAATCACTTCGTGTTTTGCAGTTTGTATCGCGTATCCAACCTTTGCGAGATTCACGTCCCAATGCCGGTGATTAGTGTTAGTATAAACGGGGAACTTTGTTTTTAACACACAGTTTATCCACTCGGCGGTTTCGCCTTAAAATGATAGCAAGCTGTAAACCGAATTTTAGCACCATACTGCCCCATAATTTCGTAAAATTCTTGCTACGAAACTAGACCCCATGGGTAAAGGTTGGCATGTTTAGGTTTTACGGGTTTCCTTAAACCTTGAAGCAAATGCTTTGCCAAGACAAACCAATCCACAATTGCACACTGTTTTGTAACCACACTATACAGATTTATACTGATCTACTGGGGCACCATAAACAACACTTACATCACAATACAGTATTAGAAATGTTCCATACAAATAAATAAATAAATGTTCGATTCTATTTTGCAAAATTACCTGTTTTGTGTGTATGAGTAACGACATAAATTGACATTTATTGCTGAATCTTGACTTATCCGTGGAAGTTTAAACAAACAAGTCGAAATCAGAACTGAAGTGCAATTTTCTATCGGATTTGGCATTTCTAGAATATGTTAACAAAATTTAAAGTTTGGAAGGTTACGTAATAATTCTTGAACCGGTTTCTTATTCTTCTTCTCGTTTCTTAAATGACGCAACAAACGATGTCGTTTGCCCGTTTAGGAACATAGCTAAGCGGTAGATATGCTAGTTAAGAAAATTTGCCACTTCTGGTTTGACTACAAATAACTGTAAAATATTTTCTCACGCCACTTTTAAAAGTTTGTTTTAACCGTGCTTTGGAGGGCACGTTAAACCGGGGGCCCCGTTTAGCATACTAACATTATTCGGCAATTGTTACAAAACGTCCCAGTGACTTTAAACCCATCTGGCCGACGTATATATCTAAATAAAAAATCTGCTAAAACCTAAGACCAAAAAACCAAAAAAAATAAAGAAGATTTCAATAAATGAATGAACATTTAATAAATAATAAAAATTGAAGAAGGAACTCACTTTTCCACTTTTGTTTTAATTTGCCAATTTGAAATTAAACTAAAAAACACTTACTTTACATTATAATATGTAATTTATCAAATTGTTCAAAAAAAAATTGGACGACTTATATTTTAAAATTTTTTGAAAAGTTTATTTTTTAGTTCTGATGAAATATTGTCTACAAATGTTTATTATACAGGGAGACATAATTTTTTTTCAGCATAGTACATCTAGATTCTGAAAACAACTGTAATTGGCTTGCAAATTGGTGTACGTAATTATAGAAGGTTTTTAGTGTGAGTTTCATGCCAAGCAGAAAGCTTAGTACAATTATAAATTTCATTTTCAAAATTAATGTTTTAAATATTATTGCCACTTGCGTGATAAACAGTTGATATAAGTATAATTCTTTACAATTTTGAAAAGAACTTATGCGAAGAAAGAAAAATGCATGAATAAGTAGGTATTTCAATTTGAGTGAATTGATACTTAATGATGGTTTGCAACTTTAACAAAATTTTAATACAATAAAAACAAGCGTTAACTGCATCGCCTCGATAGGCGAAAATGAAATTGCGTTTTAGAAAAAAATGGATCAATCAGAAGCAATAGACAATAGAATTTCCAACAATTTTGTTCTATCAACCTTTTTTGTAAATTTGATATTGGTGGTGATATGGTTCCAACAATTATTGTCACGTGGTTGTTATATCTCAGTAATTGCTTGTCGTATCAAAAAACAGTTTAAATCAAAGTTGTGTATAATTAAATTATAACTTTTATTTGAAACAAAAATGTGTAAAATAAATATTTTTCTAAAGATTTAAAAAATTCAAAAACCTGTGTAGATTAACGGCCTTTTAGACTACATGAAATATTTCCAAAATCTAACCAGACCTGCGAATTATAAATAACCTTGATCTAAAAAGTTTCATAAAATGATGGTTTTTTTGATATCTCGGCCGTCGGTCATAAAATTTTGTTTGCTTTATTATAACGTTTGGAAAAAGTGAAAAGGAGTTAAAGTTTGTAAACCGCCGCATAACTACTCATCTTATTTCATAAGCACGAAAGGTGGCCAAACTTGCAAATTAAGTTTTGTGTTTGATTGCCCCTCCTAAAAGAAGGTGAAAGAAATATATCCTAAACTAAAACGTTATTTCCGCTTCAATCTAATTTTTTATATAGACAAAATTTTATTATTCTAACCTGGATTTTATTTATGGTGACTTGTTACTTGATGTAACCTTCGGAACAGTGAATTCTTGAACCTGTGTTGTTTTCCACGATGTTCTTTGTTCTTTCTTTCTACATTTGACGTTTTTTCCTAAATTTTTCAAATTGTTGGTAAATTTTTAATTCACAAAGCATTTTTTTTTATCAAAAATTATTCGATTTTATACACAACATTGCCCTGGCTTACTAAAAATATTGCTATATTTTAATACTAACCAATTGATATAGTTATACATTTATACATTAAAAATGACCTTGCAATCACTGCCATATGTATAAAGAGAAAGAAAATGATAACGATAAATTGTCGATTGTTTTCTCACACCGATTCAAATAAACTAAGGTAATTTTTTAAACATCATAATATTGGTCAAGGGAATTGCCAACTTTTTTTGAATTTAATCACCTTCGGAACTCTTAAGCTTTTAATAGAATACCATAGATTTATTAAAATCGATCTAATAAACATGGGAATTCAACAAACTAAACTAGTAATTTGTCAGTCCTATGTCGTGGTTTGATTTTTACATGCTGTTGTTATAGATAAATAATTGAAAATCAATGTGTATAAACATATTCATTATGCTTTGTCCAAGAAATGTGACAATAAAATTGTTCTTTATTTTATTTAATGATTTTTTAATGACATTTTTTAAAAAATTGATTTAAGTCTGAATTGTTTATAAAACGACCAAACGTTGCCTTCACCTTATTATTCAGGTACACTTCAGTTGGTACAAATCAAAATTTCAGGTGCTTTAAAAATGACTTGCACTTTAAAGCTATTATTTATATATACATTTGTGGTTTCTAAAGTTAATGGTGCATGGAAGTTCGAGGAATACAGCAATAATAATTTTCATACATGCGTAAATCATGTGATAGGACAAGTTTTTACAGAAGATGAAACCCTGCTGATTGTATCATCGAGAAGTGGATATTATCCTAAGTTCGTTACAAATCCTCGAATACTATTTTCTACTACTGAATTTCGATCTTTGAAACAATTCAGACTCTTTAATTTTGGAATCGTTATGAACATGAATGGCACAGAAAACATTAGAGAAAATATTTACCATTGGTTGGGAACAGTATTCAGTAATGATAATATTGATGCAAACGTGAAATGGGTTATTGTTACACCACATCGATCTACAATAGAAAATTATTTCTTAGAATTTTGGAATTCAGGAATAAATAATCTTGTCGTGTTGCTGTACGATTCTAATAACACCAATAGTGCTCCGCAAATATACATGAGTGATCCTCAAGCGGTTCCTAATAATTGCGGAAAGGCATTAAATTTACTGAGTAAGCAATCTTGCAATTCCAAAATTACAATTGAATTTCCTCAAGTTCTTAGGAAGTACACGAACTGCACTTTTACGTATGTTACAATGAGTCAGTTAAAAGGAACTAGCAAACAGATTGTCCACATTGTATCCCATTTTATGATAAATCAAATAAGTAATCATTTAAATTCAAATTTTTAAATCTATTGAAATATATGAATATGAAGAAAGTAATGTCCATCCTCTTACAATTTATACCCATTTTTATAGAGTACTGTTAAAAGGGTATATTAGTTCAATATTTTATAATCCAAAAGCTATGTGGGCCGTTCCAAAAGCTACAAAGGTTCCACTAGCATTAGTAATAAAAGTTCTGTTTAAAAAAATAGTTTGGGCATTAATTGCATTTTCGTTTTTTATTACAGCAATTGTTTGGTGGTTAATTCTTAAATATAAAAATAATGAATGTGATTTTACTTTAATTTTGCTAAGTGTTTGGCAAACAACGTTGTTTGGATTCGTAAATAGACTTCCTGTACTTTGGGCATTGCGTTTACTATTTCTGAGTTATACACTATATTGCATTCACACGCAAGCTGTATTTAATTCAAAAATTGTGGAAATCCTAACTATACCTCAGTATGAACGTGGAATTGAAAACTTAAATGATCTTGCTGAATCTAATCTTAAAGTTATTATAGACAAATACACAGACTATTTATTTGCAGACTTTTTGTCGCTAATTATACCCACCATTATTACAAAATATGTCAATCGATGCGTGTGGTTTCAAGTTATGAAGTTCCTGATGTATTCTTTAATTGTGTAAGACAGAGGCAGTGCGCTGCATTCTTTTCAGGAATTGAAGAGTACTTGAATGTTACCTTTTTTGAAAAATCACATATATTTGAAGACAATTCGGTTGTCGGTAGCATGGGTTACGCTTTGGGGACCAACCGTGGCAATTACATATCGTTAACTTTTGAACAAGATGGTATACAATCTTGTCGAATCTGGAATAATCGATAATTTTGTCATGAAAATTGATAAATATGGAATAGTTTCATTGGACAAAACCGAACCATTACCTTTAAGCGTTGATGAATTTTACATTGTTTTTATTTACTGGAGTGTATGTTTAACAATCAGTCTGTGCTTTTTCATTGCTGAAATTCTTGTAAAACGTTCTAATCACTTATTAACCAACAAATGCATGTCTTAATAAAATTTTAGTTTCATCTTGCGGTGTATTTACAATATAGTTTTAAAATATTTATATCTCAGAAATAAAGTTCGAAATTCAAATTTTAGTTGAAAAATTAGTTTTGAATGTCGAATTTATTTCGGATGATTACCAAAGTAACACTACAACTACTACCACAAAGTGTGTTTTTACAATGTTGTTCTTATTGAGACACTTGCATTATTGTAATTTAACTATAATCCAAATATTTAGTAGAATATATTATTTCTACGTCTAGACTATATTTTGTTAATGAATGAGCAGTTTTAATTTATGATAATTGTTGCGTACTCCGTAAATGTATGCATAGAGACATATTCTTTACAACACAGCATGAGTTAAGAGTTGTCACAAAACAGTTTTAATAAAAGTTTCACCAAATAAATTGTTGTATATTTCATAATCTACAGTACCTACACACATTGTTAATCGAATGATGTATATTCTGTGTGTCCTACGAAAAAGTTAACGTATGTGTTTACTACGTTAAGTTCAAAACTAATGCATATCTTTTTTTCTGGCACAACTTGATCACATCACAGCAACATATTTTTTAGATCAATTAAATAAAAAAAATTATGTAATAATATTGAGCGTTTAAAAAGTATTTTAATAAAAAAATCAGTAAAATAAGTTATCATTTAGGAATTTTCAATTATTAATTGATTTGGCACTTGATGAAAACGTCATTGGGTTGGTTAGATGGGTTATGTGCTTTGCACACTAAACCATAGTTCGATTCCAATTGCCGTAACTTTTTTTAGTTTGTCACTTTTTTTAGCTTTATCAAATCAGAAATTTGTGATAAAAGATGATTAATTGTTAGTTACATTTAGAAGTTTAATATTTAAACTCATTTTACAGAAATTGAGATACAACATCACGATTTTGTCGTATACATCCGTACCCGACTAATTTATCATCTCGTACACCAAGGAGTTTATACCAAATTTTCTATCACAAACTAGAATTTTATGACAATTACTTATTTTTTGTTCACAAATTATTACGTTAATTAATACCTTTTGTTTTATTATAAGAGGTAGTATGTAAATGATGCTCCGACAGGTCTTCTGGTATACATGGTTCATTGTAACACTCCAAACTTACTTACTGATTACTAAACGAGTGCCACTCGACAAAAAGAAATGAGAACAATTTGTTATATAGTGGAGATCACAACAATTATGAATATTATAAATTTATTAATAAATAAAACGTATTTATTGAATAAGAAAGAAAACCGTTAGGAAAAGCAAATGTTCATACACAATGAAAAAAATTGTATTAATTATAAATAAAATAAATGTTAAAATGTGCAAGACTCACATTTTTAAATTAAGAAGTCGTGCACCTGTATACTACTGTCATCTTCTGGAAGCTGATTTTGGAATTAGAACTGCCGTAATCTCTACAAAAATGTTTCACCATCAAAAAAACCTAAAATAATTTTCTGTAAATGTTTTTTTTTAAATTGAACTGTTTATTTCTATATGAAGTTATTGCTTTTATTATCGTACTAATTACAATACATTTAAGATTATTATCTTCCGGGTTGAGCCGTGTTCGTCCTTCTTTCCTACGTTCTCTGCTTGACGTTTCGCTAACCATGCTGTTAGCTTCTTCAGAGAACGTAGGAAAGAAGGACGAAACGGCTCAACCCGGAAGATAATAATCTTAGTGACAACAGCCGCGAAAGCTTACATTCATACAATACATTTAATGGTAAACCTTAGTTATATTTTTATATGCGAACAAGTCAAACGCGAAAATTTGCCTAACAAATTATATAGGTAAATCCACGATTTTATATCATATTGATAATGTAGAAAAATACATGTTATCTAGTCATTTTCAATGTACGTTCGCATTTATACAATATACAAGTGACTTACAATTATAATTAACAATTTTGTTTTACATATAATTTATAAAAAAAACACATATTATTAATAACTTATGCTTAAATGCTATGAAAATAATAATATCCAGGTTTGAATCACGAAACTTAAATAAAATGTAAGTAAATAAAATTTTTTTGACTAATTGGTGATTGATAACCTAAACCAAAAGTAATAATTATGTAATTTATAACACTTGTTTTCATACTTCTGGTCATATACGTTCAGTGTTTGTTTGTCCATCATCTATTTATATATATATGTACTGATGTGTGTTTTATTTGACAATAAACAGTAGCTTGAGGAAGTACTCACTTTGAGTACGAAACGTCGCCAAAACTCATAGTTTTGTTGAATTGCCCCTCCTAAAAAAGGTGAAACAACAATAAAAAGTAAAACTTGACAATATTTAAAGTATAGCTAAGTCAAAATTTAAACTACGGGTTGTTCCAAAAGTAATAGAAAGGCATAGAGAAGGTAAAAACAAAATTGTCCCAGTACTTAAGTATATAATTAACTTTAGCTTTAATACAGGGACATTCCCGAAAAAACTTAAATTGAGTATCGGTGTACCTATACTTAAAAATGGTTCATCTACAGTTTGAGATAATTTAAGGGCCATTAGTCTACTGTCCGTATTCTTCAAGATTTTCAAAAAGTTATGGAAGTACGACTCACTTATTATTATAATCATAAACTTGCTCTTATTAAAAGTTCTAATGTGACCGTTAAAATTTAATTTGATCAAGGTTTCGTTGTTTTTTATTGTTTTGATTTGTCAAAAAAAATATATGATTACTACATATTCTTTTTATAATAATTCTTCTTGTTCCAACAAATTAAATACAGTTTATAGATTATAGGTTTTGTTTTCGACTTATTGCTAGTAAAACATACCCTAACATAATGGTCCTTTGAGCAAAATACCAGTAATCGAATTAAAAAAATCGAATGTGAAACAAGAAAAACAAACTACCGCATAATATCGAAAAATATAAAATCACGGAATACAAGAGGTCAGTCCAACCTATATTAAAGCTTTTGGCTTCTTTTTGCGAGTGTGTTAGCTGCGCGAGGGTGGTACCCCGAGCGCTGATAATCACGATCAACGAAACATGATTTTATCCTCAAGTAATACACTACAGTTTTTCCACTACCAGTATGTAGTATCTATGAGTTTTATCGAAATTTAATTTAAGATTTAACTGTCAGTTTGGTAATTAAAAACATAACTGTTTTCATGACTACCAACTATTTTTTATTCGCAATAATGAACAATAATTATCAAGTTTACATTTTTTTTGAAGTGTAGACGGCGTTTTGACAGATTTTTAGGTTAGATAAATAAATGTCAGTTTCAAATCAAAACGAGCAACCAATCAGCTTTTGCAACTACTTTTAGTCAATTGGGGTATATATATATACCGTTACGAGTAACGAAACGATTTTCTCCAAATGTTTAGATATGACAAATTTTCGTTAGTGGTTTATGACTACGAAATGTAAAGTTTTCATAGTAATCGTGGAAAATAATCATATTACGACATTTCCATGACAATAATTCATTAATCAAGCATTTGCTTTTATCCATCAGCAGTTCTTGAATTTTTTGAATACAGATAATTTATTATCATTTGCCTCTCACACATTTGATTTAAAACGTATAAAAAATAGCAGAACTCAAATTAACACGATTTCAAACATTTTTAAAGAAATTTGATAAATCAGCTTGATGAATCTAAGCACTTCTGATTTGTTTTGATTCCATAAAGCCACTTTAATTCAAATTTCAGATCGTTCAAACAGATTTTGAAGAACTACTTCTTAGTGACTTCCTTGATGAATATGATGAAACCGAATTAAATAATTAAAATAAAATATTTGAATCCCGTTTTTACGAATGTCTAGCGTACGCACAAACAATTTTAGAGTCATCGCATGCTAAAATTCAAACTGTAGATGGTACGAGTCATTAAGTCAATTGGTTTTGCCCAGTTTCTCTGCAAAATTACCTTCTTTAAAAATTCCAAAGTTTTTAGATAATTGTGCAGACTGACGAAGATATAGTGGTATGTTTAAAGCCATTGTTTCATCGTTCAATGAAACCATACAAAACGTTACTAAATTTTATTAGAAGGAGTTCTAAAGGGTGAATCAAAAAATCTTTTAGCGTCGTTATACCCTACTAATGGAAATTGTAGAATCGCTTGGGATTTATTAGAACAACGATATAAAAATAAAATTTTTTAATAAACTCACATATTAAAGAAATCATGGATATTCCAAATATAACTAAAGAATGGGATGTTTCTTTACGCAGTCTTTCAAACACATTTTTTAAAAGTTACTGAATCCATAAATTTCCATTATACATACAGTATTATGAGAGTTTCTATTATACTAATAATTTAACACATCTTCAATATCTTGGAATACATTTTCATCATCCTTTTCGAAAAATTCTTGTCTTTGAAAATTGCGATATTCAATCACTTCCCCAATGAAATTTTGATATTGCGTTACAAAATTATATGACTGAAGTAATTTAAATGGATAATTTATGTTAAATTTAAAAGAAAACAATTCTTCTATATTCTATCAAAACCCTCTACGAACTCCCAGTTGTGAATAATGTTCAGGTTATTAGTGAGAAATTTATAATCATCTACATAATTTTTTCTTCTTTAACATTGGACCAGTCAATACTCCTTTGTACTTCCGGAGATCGAAATAATTGTATATCACAATATGTTTGGCTTTACAAAAACGCATTCCAATCTTCAACGGTCAATACCACATTGCAACCGTGATTACAACATTACTACTAATTCGTACAATTGGTTCAAGACAGAGATAAGTACTGTATCCAATTTCAACATACTTGGTATGGTTATCCGGTTTCACATTACGTTTTCAGTCGCATCAGCATTCCACTTTGGTAAATTCTGCTTATAAATCAAAATTACACATATTGATAATAAAAATTAAGCAACATCCGGTTTAACAAAACGAAACCTGAAACGTGCTCTTCTGACAATGGAAGTGGCCCGTCAAGTTGTGTAGATAGGATTGGGTTAAAGTGACACGCATGAGCATTTATCACGCAGTACTCACCTATGCTTACATACTTACTTCATGTAATGAACATTCCTAGACGACAAAGCATCTTCTATGTGATTGCCGTGCAACAAGAAATATTAGAAACATGTACGCATTAAGAAATGATATTGGACACATACTTACCACTAAAGAAGGCATTAAGGTGTTTGATAAATTATAATAAAGTAAAAAAGAGATTAAACAAAGGAGAAAGCGCTAATGACTTGAGAAGTTGATGCGCTAAACAACCAAAAAAAAATAACAATAATTTTATTAATCCAAACTGATCACATTGTGATATGTGCATACAAAAAGAGACATGTCACATACAAAAAAGAATCACTAACAAGCATGTATTCAAAATCTAAAACAAACAAATGTATGTACAAACACACAAAATAATAATACAAAATTAAGTAATTTCAAACGTAACAAAAAACTCGTAAACTGAATAGAATGCATTCTCTAAGAGGATATTCTTGATTTTTCCTACAAGAACGTTTTGAATTTTAATACATTTAATTTGTGAACGTAATGAATTGTATTGTAATGTTCTCATATTACAAGGATTTGATATAAATAGCTATAATCGGTGTGTCGCGTATTGCGAATTCAATCCGTGACGCGTTGTGTAATCGTGATATTTATTTATATATATTTATATTCAACAAATTGTTTTCTATTATGTAAATACGATCCTAATAGGTTATTACATTTGGGGAGCAGATGCAAAGACCCTTCGTACAGCTGCATTGGCATTAGTTTATTCTACAGCAAAATATTGTGTTCCTGTCTAGTTGAATAGTTATCATACAAAAAAAAATAGATGCCCACTTGAATTGCACTATGCGTATAATTAGTGGAACCATTAAATCTACTCCTCTCGATTGGCTTCCTGTTCTTTGTAATATTACTCCATCGAACATTCGACGAAAAGCAGCGTTAAAACGAGAATGGGATAAATGACAACTTAACAAAAAGTTACCAATTTGGAATGACATTAACAACCCTCAAAGTTCTATATGGTTCCAAGACTACTTAAGTTTCTGAAGTTGAAGTAGAAAAAATTATGGTCTGGAGTTGACGTTTTCAATAAACATCTCATTGATGATCCAACAATAGAAGTCCCGGGCTTT
>JALBCR010002800.1:0-77500 GCA_030710515.1 Abscondita cerata | reverse complement strand
ATCTAAGTGCATATGATGTTTTTAGAAATTTAAAATATTTTGATACGTATCGCTGTTATGACCGATATAAAGGCAGTAAGAGATATCAAAACGACGTCGACCAGTCGACTTAACTCACCATACCTATCTTCATTAGTTTTTTCATATCTAATAAGAAAGATACCTTCTATAAAGAACTATAACAAATAAGGCACACTGTATTGTATAAAATTATGTTAATTTTTAAGAAAATGTCTTGTGCAATAATGAAATCAAGATAAGGTTATTAGAAAACCTTTGGGCAAAGTTTTCTATCAATCAATTAATGTATTTATTTGTTTTTATATAATAAACAAAGAATTTGGTTTCTTTCATCATGCATACAAAATAAAATTAATCTAATACACTTCAATTTTTACAAACAATCTTTTCTATATTAAATTTAAAATTAATTCCCTTTTCTCCTCTCCTTCTCTTTTAAATAACTACCTTTTCATTCTTCTTTAATCTATGTTCTATATCTTGATTATGTTTCTTTTTCTTCTCCCCATTGCTTCTCTTCTTTTTATAACTTCTTTCATCCACCCGATCCCCTCTCCTCTTCTCGTCGCTCTCTCTCTTCTTCCCTCAGTGGTCCACATTCCTTACTTATGTGATCCAAGTTCTCCCACCCATCTCCACACATCCTACATATTCTATCCTCGTCCTTCAACCAATATTTGTTTTCCCTTTCCTCATTCCCTACCCTAAACTTTGCTATAATTCTTTTTTCCTTAATCCACTCTTTCTAATTAAATATGTGGGTTTTTCTTCTGTCTTTATCTTCCAATATTTTCCATTGTACTTCCTTCTTTTATTCTTCCCGCTCTTTCTTGCACCTGCTAGTCCACATCCCTTCTTACTATCTCTGCTTCTACCGACCTCCCTTCTCTTCTTATTCTTGTTACACCTATATTTTAATTATATTCACTGGTTCTACTTATACGTCCACTTGTTTCAACGTCTAAACACCGAATCTTCTATATAAGTTCTCTATATAGGTACACAATTAAAATTACAGACAACAGTTGTTCACAATTAGCAATGCTTTCAACAAATAATTGAAGGGGATAACACCTAAAAGACCTAATTTAAAGAGGAACAAATATCCATCAAATATGGACTAAGTTTGTTTATTTAAGTTTATGGTCTTTGATGGTTTTACAAATTGACTGCTTTTAATGAAGACGTTGCTTATTAATGCTTATAAATATATTGTAAACATTGGTTTTGTTATATTAATCACAATTTATAATTTATTATAATTTGAGTTGTAACAAAGATACTACATAATTTGAATGTAAACCAAATTTAACAATTAAGCTCTTTGAATAACTAATTCAATTGATTTATAAGACTGTAATTAGACAAATATCTACATCACAAGGGAATGTATAATTCTGTTCAATATATTAGATAATTCTATTGTCGGCAATAATAGAAATTCAACGGAAAATTTTTGATGATAATGGAATTCTATAGTTTTAATTCTAAAGTCATCAGTTAAAAAAGTGGTTTTATCTTTGAAAAATAAAATAAAAATTCTGTCGGTAACTTTGGTTCAGCAAAAAGTACAACAGTGGAAATTTGTTTTTAATTTTGATTGACATTTTAACTCTTTGGATTGAGTTAAAAGCGTTTGTGAAGTATATTTTTACTACCAACTTTACCTTAACTTTTTCTATATATTTAATCAAATTCATATGTGTTCCGACTACAAGAATATCACTTTCACGTCTGTTTTTTACTCCTACTCCAAGTTAATGCAAAAAAAGGTCTAATTCCATCTTCTTTTGAAGTGTGCAAAGAGAGACTCATCTATTTTGCCATGGGCCGTAATTTCGTCCTAATCGTTGCATTCCTTTTTAGATCATAGAGAAGAAAAACAGAAGCATCCGAGTCAACTGGAATGAAGACATGATGCGTGAAGATTTGATGAAAAGTGTCTTTTAAAGGGAAGTGGTATTCTTAGAAGCGCGTTACGAAATCATTTAATAACAGAGAATCTAAAAAGAACTTTTACTATTCCAAGAAGAGGAACAAAACTTGTAACTCGAATTTTAAGGTTGGCTGAAGTAGGGGTACCTTTAATTTCAAAATCTCTTAGGCGAATTGTTTCCCAATACTGCGCTGATAATAACGTTTTGCATAAATTTTACAACGAAAAAGAAATGGCAGGGTACGGTCAGTATAAATCATTTTTAAGAAGAAACAAAAGGCTCAAAATTTAAATTCAGCACGGGAACAAAAATTAAACCCAGTCATTGGCAAAGATCGCTTTAGTCAGCTGCAAGCTATACTGACTGATTTAAAGATTAATAATTCCTCTAGACGTATCTTTAATATTGACGAAAAGGGGTTTAGGTTGACTTTGCATCACAACCAAACTGTGTGTGTGGTTGTGAAATGATCTCTTCGTGTGTATTTACTGTCTAAAAAGCATGCTGAGAATTGCACCATAGTAGCTTGTGTAAGTGCTCTGGAACGTGTAGTACCACCAATGATAATATTTAAAGTGTCTAGGCTAAAAGAAAGCTATAGCAAACATTTTCTATCCGGTTTGATAGTAGCAATGGCTGTGAGCCACATTTCTCAATGTTTAAGCCAGCTAGGCCAGTTCTACTAATTCTAGTTGGTGCTTGGTGCCATTTGGACATTTCAATTGTAGATATAGCAAAAAAGTATTATATTTCACTGTATTGCCTGCTCTCAAATACGTCCTATGCGGTTCAGTCTTTAAATAAAGCTGTCTTTACAGCTCTTAAATATTACCAGGATACGGAACTGTTAAAAAATAATCAGACTACTTTAAGCATAGACTCAATTGTTAAATGTTTAGAATTTAGTGTTGACTAAGTAACTATAGATTCATCTAATAGATGCAGATTATCACTATAAAAAACTAAGAAAAGCCGGAAAGCAGGTACTGACAAATTCCAAGTCCACTTTTTGAAATTGTACAAAGTGTTTGTAACCATGGAATATTATTTAAGCAAATACTTAGAATTTATTCTAAACATACATGAACAAAAACGATAGTCCATTTTGTTCAATAAAAATTGTTATTTTCAAATGGCGCAAGTTCTAAGAAAATGTATTAATTTTAAAATAAAAATAGTTTTTCAGAAAGAAATACGGCTTATGTAAACTGACTAGGTTAAGACGAGATATATGGTGATCCAGTTGCTTTGTTTCATTCCTAAATTGTTACTGTTAAAGCATCTTCTGGTCATCTAAGCCGGTTTTACTAATTCTAGATTGTGCTTGGTGCCATTTATACATTTTGATTGTAGATACAGCCAAAAAGTATTATATTTTGTTGTATTGTCTTCTTTCAAATACGAAACATGCGTTCCAGGATTTAAATAAAGCTGTCTTTAGAGATTTTAAATATTACTGGGATGCAGAACTGTTGACCTATTGAACTGTTAATCAGACTACTTAAAGAACATAAAAGAACGACCCGTTTAGAAAAGCATTCAGTTTAGTTTGGAAACAAAGTTTGAACATGTCTATAATACAAAGTGGATTCAAGTTCACAAGTATATTTCTCTTCGGCCCTTCACATTATTTTATAAACATTTGTACCATGTGCTTTAGCTTTTCAAGAAATTACTTTCCCAAAAGAAGACAATCGGAAATACTGTTTCTAAGGATCATCTCCATAACATTAACAGAGAATCCTTCGTTTAATACAGTGAAACTTCTTGCCACATTGGTCTTTGTTTCTGGGATGGACACGTATATAAAAGATCCTTTATCTTTCACATGTTCAATATTTAAGTTTACCAGTTCATTGCATCGTAAACCTCCACAAACACCCATTATGACAGCAACCTAGAAATATTTAAAATAATTAAGACACCAATACAAAAGAAAAGAAAATTGGTTGTACCTTCATCATTAAGTACTTTTCATCAGATGCTGTTTTCAAAAATTGTTCGATGTGTCCCCTCTCAAGCACTTTTGCCTTCTTTGCCTTGTAGTTTTTTGATTGGCTCTTGAGATAAGCAATTAATTTGCCGTATTTTGATATGTCAATATTTCTATGCACATTCGACCAGAAGGCAAAGTTGCTTCTTACATTTAAAAAATAAGCCAACAGGACCTCTTTTCTCTCTCCATTCATTAAAGGTAGCAAATTCTTTTATGTATGCATCCTTAGATTTGGCCGGCAACAGTTGCAGCGTTACTTCTTCAGCTTCTGCTTTAATTTCTACCGGCAAAAAATCAGTTTCTGACATTTTTCAAAACGACGAACACAAACGATTTCTAATTTTTTTACAAATATTGTTTTAATAAACAAGAATCCTAGCAACTAATAATGCAAAGCCGCCCACTCAATTTTCTAATATTTGCTATTAGATTGAAATTTTAGAATTGTCAGATTACTTATTTTCAATTAAATTGGTTTGATTGTGGATAAAATCTTGTATTGAATTCGTGTTTAGTGGCATATTATCCCCTTAAGAAAATTAAATGCCCGAACTTCGTTCTCGCGATTCAAAATTCTTGTGTGGATAATCTGCCTACTAAAACACATATACAATAAATAGCTATAAAAATAAACGCATATACATTTATATTAAATAGTAGCTTATTTTATGCTGTTTTTAACTTTTAAGTTAGTTAACTTAGGTTTAAGGTGTTCTATTTAAAATTTTCTAGAAAATGCGATATTTGAGAATGTTTAAAAAAACAATTGAAAACCACAAAATAAACATGATTTGATCTATGCAATTATTAGTTCATACTATGATAAAATTATTTATAAAGTTTTGAACTTTTAGTCATTACCAATATATTGCGATGGATTACGCACAAATATTTTAAATAATATAATGTTAATTTAAAATTCAAGCCATGAGAAACTCTTTAATTACGTTTTACAATTGTTTATCAATTCCAAGGCTTAGGCTCGTTCGCACAATGACAAAATGCTTAAATAAACAAATTTATTTATAAATAGAATTTTATATGGAACAAATAGTTAACAAATAATAAATCCTAGATTTAAAATTTTTTGTACGCGGAGTACATGCATAAACAAATTGTTACGGTTTATTTGTAAACAAACTCAAAAATCTAGCAGTGCTAGAAGACCTTGCCGGCAGCTCCTCTTAGTCGGAAGTGGTAGTAGGCTTATTGAGAATCGTTTGAAATGAAGGCATCTACACTGCACGAAGAGTTTATAAGGCGCCACCTAGGATTGCGTATAAGAGATATTCTAGAGCCACTAAGAACTCGTAGACACAAAAACACACCGTACGTTGATAGAAATATGTATATTATTATAGCGACTAGAGTTCAATCAACACACATAGAAGTACATAAACACACTAGTAGATAATATCATTTAGAGTTAATAGCAAAATATAGTTATAAAATAATAACTCACGAGAGCGAGTTAAAACACGAGTGAATAATTCAAGGCACAAACGCCCAAATAGGTTAGCGTATTATAAACTTTTGACAGTCGTAGCACCAATTATTTCATGCAAGCGATTTACCAAGTTTACTTGGCAAATATTGATTGGAATGTAGTTGACAACAATTACGGAGAGTACCGGACCTTGACCGATTAGTTAAATAGTTTAAAGGAGCACAAAATTAATTAGGTACTTGGAAAGATCTTTCTATTATACCAATTGTTTATACAGTGCCAAAAAGATAAGTTGCTATACTCACGGCCGCAGTACATATACATAGAACGCGACAAGATTTATGAATGACATGCATAAAAGAATTAATTTAGTTTGTATAAATAGGCAGTCTTCGGTGTTCGACAGTTAATCGGCAGATGTAACTGCTTTCGTCTTCAAATCAAGTATTTTATTATCCAATGAAGAAAAGGAAAAATCAAAATGGACGTTGATAACAGTTGCTGGGCTGCTCACGACAAACTAGATAACAGGCTTGTCTTGAGTGGTGTCCTTCACCAGAAGGAGGTTGCAAGGTAGGTTGAAATTCCCACGTTAGTGAAAATACCAGACCTACTTTGTTATTTTATAATTTTCGAATTATTATCCTTGCCAGTGTAACCATAATTAATAATCCATTGATTAATTAATCCTTAGTAGAAAATGGAGTACATCTGAAGAGACTACCAGAAGAAACCAAAAAGAAAAAAAAAGTGTTTGCAATTTATAGAATCCGTGATAGCAAATAATTTATTAAACCAAAGGAAAGTAAAAAGGTACTTACACAGAAACAGTAGTTGAAGACTTATTCCCTAATTTGAATGGGGTGATTTTACTTTAATTAATACTACAATGCACATTTCTAATTGTTCAATTTTTAGAAAAATTTTTTATGCAAATCTTTTCACAACGGTTAGCAAATAGGAAAAAGACAAATTATCGGAACTGGCAATTTCAAATAACTAAAATCCTCAGAAGATTGTTCAACACAAACGATCATATTCTAACGCATGAGCGTAAACACGGCTGTCTATACTGTAGGAAAAAATTGGTCAACAAATCAATTTTTAATTGCGAAGTTTTGTTTATATGCGAAATAATACCGTCACAAAATAGTAAATAGCTTTTATTTTCACCGACCTTTTGTTCCATTGGTAGATGATGAGGTCAAACACCATCCAATTATCTTAGAGTTTGCCGTGTGCACTTTTTAATTATCATCAGATTTTTGGATAATCAATATTACTTTTGTAACATTATTTTAATATTAATAGACGTACAATTTGTATTTAGAATTTCAAACTCAACATGATGAATGTTTCAAGCTCTACTAGTGAATTTTGAATACTTAATTGTTTAATACTTTATTGCTGACTGTATCTTTTAAATGTTTTTCTCACTTTTCTTTAATATCTAAGGTTTGTCTGTCTTTTACACTCTTAACCTTGCAACACTAATATTATTTTGTTTCACTTTAACCTTGGTAAATAATTGCACATAACGTTATTGTTTTGGTTCACATAAATTAATTTTGATAACACTTTGCACAGAGCGTTCAATCTATATTCTTTTCATTACCGCTGTAAATAACTTACTTCCTAAGCAATTTTTACTTTTTTAATTAAACGGAAAATATCTTGCATGTACAAACTATTTTTATTTATTAAAAGTAACCATACACTGCGAAATATAAGGACATATTTTTGCCATATCAGTTTAAGGTGGGCCTTATTACCGTTAATAACTAACGGAAATATGGCTCATTATTATCAACTTTTTAAAGTATCCATTTATTTTTGTGTCTTTTATATGTTTTAATTTAGAGTGTGTATTTGTATTCTTTAAGATTTAATAAATTTTTATTTGATAAAAGTTATTTTTTCAATGCTTTCATTTATGTTTTTATGAGTCATAAAACTGAAATTAGGCCATATTAGCCAAACATACTTTGGCAGACTAATAAGCTATTTTTAAATTTTTTTAAATTGTACTGTTTTATATTAAAAGATTTGTACATAAAAATTAAAAGAATTTTCTATGAATTTATAGAATTAGAGTTCTGACCGTTTACTTAATTAGGTATTACGAATAAATTGCGCCAAATTTAATTTATCTTTTTATTTTGATAAATTTTCAATATGAAATAAAATTTTGTATTTATTTCAAATAAAAGTGTTTTTAAAGAACTCACTAGTTTTGGCCTCGGCTAAAGGCCTCGAAAGAAAACTGCTATAAAATGACAATTAGCAAATTTTTAACTCAAGCATCAAAAAGAGAAACAAAGTAAGAACTTTACTAAAATGTAGGTACAATTGGCACTACAGATTGTTTTCTTTCGCGATGACTTCCGGGAACGTAGAACCGACACATTTAGTAAAAAATCGTCCCAAAATTGTAAATATTATGAAGAGTTAATTTTATAAAATGCGTGTTGGTCAATTCTATTTTAAAATTTATTTATTGTTTTTAGATCCTTTATTAATTCAACAACGTCATTAACTAGTAGATTGACATTTAATTTATCAAGTTCAGACATAAACTTCATATTTATATATTTTTTAACTTGTAATGAGAAATGATTAAATAAAGCAGAAATGTCTTTTGGCGGTGTAAATTTACTGCAAACGTGACTAAAATAGTAATTCAAAACAACTCCTAAAGTCGATGAAAGACTATTAATTGCCGTACTTACTACAAATTTTATAACAACCGACGTCATTATTTCTAAAGAAAATATCCGTAATTGCTCTTTAAATTAACTGGGGTTTAATTAAGAGATATTGCTTTTCTAAAACTTATTATGCTTAGAGATCAGAACATTTATTTAATTTTAAATTACTTACAAATTTTTATTTGACTAATATAATGAATTAAAATTTACAGTTAAGAAATATGGTACAATTAAAATTTTTAAACTACAAATGGCAACAAAAAGTCTTTTCAAAGATAACGAGAAAAGTTTAAATGAGAAATGTTAAAAGCGAAATATAATGAACTTTGATACACTAGGTAATTAAACGTCGTTTCGCAAATTTTGTATAAAAAACTTATTTGTAAGAATTTAAAATTTAAATTCCTGATTTAGTCTATATCCGTTCAAAATTATACTAAAGATTTGATAAATATTTGTCGTAAGGTGGTTAGTTCTGAAACATTGTATACGGATTTGTAGCTTTGGGGTATATTGGAAATTCTAACCACTCTTAGGGTCGACTTTAGGCGTGCTTGTAAATGTACCTTGTACATTCGAAGTACCTTAAAAAGTGTACGTACTACTTACAAATAAGTCACGATCGCATTTCTCCAATCAAATTACGAGAAAAAGCGTTTGCTGTTATTATTTATAGGGCGCGATTAGACGATCGCGATATACGTTTCTATAGATTATTTTTTTCCTTTCTTAAATTCACAACGGAATATAGCTTTAGAATAAAACCCTACTGAAACCTGCTATTTGATTTGCATTGGAAATGCTTCAACTTGACAAAGCTTCAACCATTTGCATCTTTTCTTTTGTCGCTTTCCACCTTTTCTCGTGTTCTGTTTAAATTGTTTCGAATTTGCAACGCTTTTGTACAAAAATTTTTCTTTATGCAATATGTACGTTTAAATTTATAGATAGATTTTTCCAAAAAAAAATTTCTATACTTTGCGTACCCAACTATTTCTCGTAATTAAATAAAAAATTGTAAAAACTTTTTTCTGTTGAAATAATGCGCTCTATGAACGTTACAATTGAAATCACAAACTTTCAGGGTTGTGAAGAAAGATCAAAACACATTAGAACTTGTAAAGGTTTGGGTATTGTAACATTCAAAAAAAAAGTTTCTAAAAGCTTACAAGTAAACAAGGTTTTAGATTGAACTTTATTGATGTCTATCTTGGAGGTAATTTATCTTAAACAAAATTGTGTAGTTTTGACAACTACACTTTTATTATATTGTCTCTTAACTTATCCTAAATAAAGTCTGGGCTTTGAAAACAATATGACATTACCAGAATAGAAATAAAAATGATTTAAGCAAAATTGTGCGAAATGAATAAATAACTGTAATAAATGGAAATTTTCTTGTTTTGTGGCAACTTTTGTGTCAATCATGATTAGATGCAACGAAAGATACTATTTATCCCGACTAAAATCTTAAGCAGCGTGGCATAAACTTATTGTACACAAAACTTTTTTAATCAAACGTTATCGAGTCGGTCCTTTATTTTTAATTAAAACCTAACTTTTTTATAAACACAACCAAATTATTTTTACAAAAAGTTTGAGAAAGTTAAACTTATTTACGGTTAATTAACTTTAAAAGTAAAAGTGCCAATATTACGATGGTACGATTGTATAATTAAAAAGATGATTTTGTTACATTTTTTGTTAAATATTAATTTATGTTCAAATTTATTCCATTTTAAACGTTTAATTAAGAAATTAATTTCACAGCACTAAAGTCAATTTATCGATATAATTACACCGAACAGTTTTTGAATAATTTTCTATAAAATATTCGCAAATCAATAAACAACTAATTATTGAATTTAGTAAAATATGATTTAATATATTTTGTGACTTTTCATAGAATTGAGTCCAATTAAGTTGGAACCATATGGGAAACTTTTTTATTCTTAGTTTTATTAAAAAAAGTCATTCTTTATAAAAAGTTGTGCATGATCTAAAACTTAAAATATAATTATCAGATATCAAATATTTTGACCGTATATACAAGGTTTGTCAAAAAATATGAATTTTACTCAAGAGTAAAGTACCTTTATTTTTTAAGAGTTTTAACCATTGTTATTAAAAAAAGTTAATTATAATAGAAAAATATTCTCAGATATTCAATATTATCCATCTTCTATAAAAAATGTAATGTTTGGTAATAATTAAGTTATGCAAAAAATTAAATGAAAAAATAAACAAGTTAAACTAAAACCTAATAAATAACATTTATAACAATATATTGGCAATAAAACAATTTGTCTCTAATTCAATTGACTAAAGCCTCAATATATCCACAATCTTTTTTGAAATATATTAATGGTTTGTCTATCAAATTCCTTTATTACATTCTTGATCATATCTGACGTAATTCCTGGCATGTCTCTGTAATCGTCCTTTCTAAATGGTCAATATTGTGAAAAGGCCTTTGCTGGCAAACCTTATATTTTAAGTGACCCCATATAAAAAATAATCCAGATGGGTTAAGTTTGTAGATCTAACTGGCCAAAAATGTACGAATATTTATGTATTACTTTGTCATTAAATATAGTTTCAAGGTATTCCCTCACAGCTACTGTGATATGGCATGTAGCACCGTCTTGTTGAAACCGTATACGTTGACCATCTACCAATAGACGCCAATAAAAAAGTTGTATAATTTATTTTGTAAAAAGTTTAGATAAAGTTAAGCATTTATAGAATGTCAAAAAATATATGGGCCTATTACTTTATTTTTATAATTTCCACACTAGTACGTTGGTCTTGAATGAATATTGGTCAGGAGTTTTGATTGTAAAGTGAGGATTACTGTCACACCACTAACGACAATTTTGTGAACTGATAGTTTCATTTGATGTGAATGTTGCCTCATTGGTAAAAATTATATTTTATAATAAAAAAGGATATTTTTCTAATTTTCCTTGTATTAAAGAGCAAAATTCACACCGTCTGTGATAATCTCTTTCTTTCAAAGTATGAACAAACTGGAGTTTGTATGAATAATATTTGTTACTTTTTAAAATGTTTGCCATTGTACCTCTACTTACTTTATTTCTGATCAAACACATTCTTTTTCTCAATGACATTTTAGGATGTTCTACTACAGATACTATCACTTATAATTCCATGTCCTCACTAGCAACCCGCTTCTGACGTTTGTTATTGAAATTATTTTGAACACTTGCAGATTTATTTACAATTTTTGTCGAATGTTGAATATTTCTATTCGGATGTCTGTTGTAATAAATAGCGGCTGTTTCACGACGAGTCTTATAAAATTGTCTTAAAACTATTTCAATTTTCTTTTCACAACTTAACAGAGCCGCCATTTTTTGTATTTTCTAAATTCTAACTGGCGATTTGACGTTTGTCGTCAGTACATCATTCTATTCGCAAATTTATAATAAACAGAATTTGTCAGGGCAACCTAGATTAAATTTTTATAGGCAAATTACAAATCCTAATACAAAGAAGTTAATAAAAATTAAAAAAATTACTTTTTTATGGCAGATGGATAATATTGGATATCTGACAATAGTTTTTTATTATGATTAACTTTTTTTAATAACAATTGTCAATATTCTTAAAAATAAAGGTACTTGACTCTTGAGTAAATTTTATATTTTTTGACAAACCTTGTATACACGGTCAAAATATTTCATATCTGATAATTATATTGGATGAGCCAAAACTTGGTGACCTAAATAAAAGTAACTACATGGGGATCTTGGAAAACGTAAGAGATACAATTGTGGTTAAATGAGAAGAAAGATGCTGTATTGAAATTAAAAATATCTATACAGGTTTTAATAAAATTTTTTAGTTTTTTATTAGCAACTACGGCTAATCAAATTACCTTGGTAGATTTTATCCTACGCTTTCTAGATTTTTTGCAAATCAAATCAAGCCAACTATGTTATTTATGGCCGCCATGTTGGTTTTCTTTGGCACTAAATGGATGAGGAAAATTGCAATTTTAAACCCATTGTGGCGTCGTGGTTGACTGATAGTGAACGCCGCAGAGTTTAATGAAAGGCATACGCCCACATCGATTGGAATGTAATTTATTGTTGATTTTACAATATGTACAATATTTACATGAATAAACTGTTTGTTAAGTGCGATTGCTGATACAGATATGAAATGTACATTCGCGTACTACATTGCTGTTTGTGTACGATTGTCGTAACTGTAACTCACTAAATACTCAATACTGTACTGTACTCTCTACTGTGTTTTTACTGACGGTACTATTCTATTTATTTGCATATAATAGGTTATTGTTGAGTCAGAAAGGTCGCTGGTAATATGCTTGTATGGCCAGAATTTGTTAATCTGTTTGACGAAATGCTGACCGTGTTTGTTAATATTCCGCATTTTTTGGTAATTATATTTCCTGATGCAGGTAATTAGGGGATCGCTGATAGCATCCCCATAACATCATCTTATTTATGATACTAAATTAACAAATAAAACATTAATTTAGATTAACCTCAAAACAAATAAAGATAAATTGCTGTTAATGCATGTTCAGCATTAATAAATAAAAGCCATAAATGCAATTTTAAGTATATGTCTAGGTAATTGTTCAATAACTTGAGCAAGGGCTGCCTCAAATTTTTCCTACCGTATTATGAGTAGTACAATAAACTTTATCCGTTAACTACTCTCAAGTGCAAAAATCAAGAAAATTATTATGTAAGAATGGTGGAATTACTTGATCGCTACATGCAATTTTTCAAAGTTTGGTTGAAGTAATTTTATAATATTTTAATATATCGAGGTGCAGTTAACTTATTTTAAAAAATGTTAAATTATACATATGGATGACACTTGTACTATTTAAGAATTTCCTGAGCAGAAACTTCTACATTACTTTCTAGTTGACCAAAAAGGTACGAGAATTGTTGCAAAACAAGATTTTAGTATTGAAAAGAGTGAAGGGTAAACTTTTTCTTAGTATTTTGAAAGTCGATAAACTTGGTTGCCGTCTTTGTGGATATCGTTCCTATAGTGCAAAGTGAAACAATCATAAATGTCCACTCTATCCCAATTTAAAAATATTGTTATTGCAAAAGTGTATTAGTAACTAGATAACTCAAAACTGTGTTTGTTACTTCCGGCCGCCCAAACAGAGCATTCCCCAAAGCTGAAAATTGACTTACATGACTAAAATTTTACGAAGTGTAGCATAGGCTATGTCCCATCCTACTCTGACCTCTCTGAGTAGAACTACAAGCAAGTAAATAATAAAGTTTTGACAGTTAGGTACGTAGTTATGACAAAACACAATTACAGTCCACTAAGTAAGAACACACTAAATTAGTGAAGGATAAGAATATTTATAGTAGGTAGAGCAGCAACGCCCGGCTTTGTCCTAAAGTTACGTAGATTCCTGAATAACTATAAGAAGTTAGGTTGCTGGTCTAACAAAGCGCCACCTGCTGGATAGAAAAAATAGATCCGACCAACAGGAGATCAACAGGTTTTACTTAAAATCTAATATGCTAAATTGAACACAAACTAAAGAGAGAGAGACAAACAATTCAGTATAACAAATCTTAAAATATTAGGCAAATGTGACAGAAATAGAGAGAATGTCGTATATAGTTACGTGCGTTAGCAGCAGCTTCGCTTACAATAAATAAGGCTTGTAGTTAAAATGTCAAACTTCAGGTAAGTTTTAGTTAATGCTTCAGTTAGAATTATCATTCAATTTAATAATTGACTGCTATTAAGGTTCTGCGTACACATATCACTTACACACGGGGATTTACACTAAAACTAAACTAGAATGAAAAGGTAAGTACCTCCTGCAAACCCAAAAGACCTTTTGTGTCCGCGACAGTTGCTTTAAATAAATCGCCTCAGCTCTTATTGAACTGATTAAAAACAAACGTCTGGTTGAGGAGCGTACACCGATAAAAGTTATTTAAATATTAGCTGTCAAGCCGTTTTCTGTCATACGTACTTAGGCTTCATACGCATTATTATTATGAATAAGTGGCTTAAATACTAAAACTTAGCTGTAATCGTCAAGTGTAGTTCAGAGAAAAAGGTACTCTGCTAGCGACGGTATCGACAGTTCAGGGAAGTTAGATAGACACAGGAATTCTTCTTAGGAGTAGTGTGCAGAGAAAACAAAAAGCGATTGACTTTCTCGCTAGAAGTATGCAGCTTAATTAATGCAAAATCAATTATAAGAAAGGTCCTTAGTTAGCTATTCTAGCACCCTCAAGAGTTATCCAAGTAGAATACGCAATGCGCACATAAGGTCAGACATAACGTGCTAAAAGCATATGCAGCAACTACAATTAAAACAAATAGAAAAAAAAACCAAATATACTAACGGTGAATCTAGCCCGATTATACTTAAACGCCAATTTGAGTTGGAAATCGTGAAACCCACATTAAATAGTTTTTGGTGAAAATTTCACTTCAGAGAAAATGCTAAAGACACCCACGTGCATCAAACAAAAAGGAAAATGTCCGCTGTACGTCTCTAAAATCTAGTCGGTAATTTTCTCTCCGCCAATGAAAAATTAGCAACATGTGCGCCAAATACGACTTTCGTCGCACCATACTATTTGCGACACACGTTTTAAGACGGCTCACGACATTCGTTTTAAATTTAGAAAAATAAAACCGTAACATGCCACAAAAAAACAAAATTGGCTATGGTAACGAAAAAATCTAAAAAATTTAGAAAAAATAAACCGTATTTATTTGATTAGTTGCAGTCGATAGTCGTAGTTGATAACAACAAAAACAATACCATGCGAACAATTATGAATTTGGAAACTTCAAGAAATTCGCAAACTTTTTTGGGTTACATAATATGGTGTTGAGAAGTAGACTTTTTTTGTTGGTAGTTAACAAAACGTTTTCTTAAAATTTTTAAGATACTCACTCTGCATTCCTTGACTATAATGCAAAACGACCTAATGTCATGTTTTTTATTACATGTTCGCGACGACTTTTTTGTTGGGACCTTTCATGGCTATGACGAATATCTTCGCCTGCGGTGAAAATTACATTTTTGAACTCCCTATATATAAAACTATCAAAAGCGCACGTAAATGACGCACCGAAACTTTGTTTTCCGGAACATGTGTTTCAAAAACAACAAAAAAACACTCCACTTTCGAAGATTTCTACAGACAAATTTTTTGATGAACTTAAATTTTTGTTCACCTAGAATGCAATTTACGCACATTTCTTTTTCGTATATGGTTGAAAACAATTCATATTCTTCAAATAAAATTTCGATTATTAAAGAGGTTACCTTGCTGTCAGATGACAAATGCGTTTTTGTTTTGGCCCATGTTTGGCTCTTTATTCTGTGAATTTTGATATTATCCTATAGAAGTAGTAATTACGGAATAAAATAAAATTGAATGGACAAGTTTTAATTTCGATGACAAACAAAGAACAGGTAAAAAAATTAACATAACGTACATAACCCTACTTATTATTATTATTATTTCTTAGATTTAGAAGAATTGAATACTTTAATATTTATTGTGCAATTTTCGCACTTTGAAAATGAAACTCCGTGTCCCATAAACTGACTAGCTTGAGACAGAGGGTAAGTAGACGATTGCACATCTGTTATTGTTCGATTAAAGTTTTGCGATGATTCTGATGTAGGCAGAGACGAAGATGGACCTGGAAAGCACAGTGAGGATGGTGTGGGCCCTGTGAGAGTTTCTGCTGAAGATGGACCTGGAAGGCACAGTGAGGATGGTGCGGGCCTTGTAAGAGTTTCTGCGATGTGTACTTTGTTACAAGTTGAGTCCTCAACGTAACTCTCAGCCACAGCTGATGATTTCCACCCCCGTGCCTTTTAGTGCAAGAATGTCGCCTCCCTTATCTGCCAGTAATGTAGCGCTGGTTCTGCGGAAACAATGCCCTGTATAGTCTTTGTAATTTGTTAGGTTTAAAAATTAAGCAATATTCGATGGAACTTTTCCCAATGTGTTTATTCCCACGGGCATATTTATACAAATACCATTACGATAAGTGTAAAATTAACGGTGAGTTTGTGGATTTGATCTTGCTCTTATTTTTAGGTAATTTCGAATTATTTGTATCCATTCAAATTTGGTAACGACAAACTTTCTACTCTTATTATTCTTTGTCTCGGAATTGACACCATTATTATGTCGTCTTTGAAAACGATATCGCTTGTAAGCATTTTACACAGCTCTTCTCGTCTGCAGGCACCAGATACACCCATTATTAAAGCCACCTACATAACGTATATTTAGATTGTGAAGTAACAGATTTTTTTATACCTTCATTAGTAAGTATTTCGGATTAGGGGCTTCAGAAATAAATTTTATGATGTGATCATCTTCTAGGACAGCCGACTTTTTAGGTTTGTAATGCTTAGTGGTCTGTTTAAGAAACGCATGTAACCTAGAGTATTTGGAGATATTCACATTATGCTTTACATTTAAACATGATTTCAGCATACTGTAAATGGACCATAGTGATTTTTTTTCACTTATATTTTGAAAGTAAGCCAACAAACAGTTTTCTGAGTAGTGGTTGTTAATTCTTTTAGATATGCACCAGGAAGTGAACTTCTTGAATTCCATTTCATAGCGACTAGTGCATTATTTGCAGCTTCCCGTACGTCAGGTGGAGTTTGGGAATACTCGCTTTCGCCATCGCTAAGCATTTTTTCAATTGCGTTATACTTGACTTATATAATTACGTGAAAATTGATTATATAGACTGTCAATGAAAAAAATAAGACGCCTACTACAATATTTGTATTATAGATTGTGTGCATTTGCGTTTCACCATAGCTTACTAATTAATTTTTGTAATTGGAATATTATAATGTAGCAGATTTGAAATTGTGATTTTCGAAAAAACCGTGCAAAAATAGCATACGCAACTTGTGCGTAAACAGTATTCGGGAATTCGTGCCCGAAAGAATCTGTTTCCGCACATGTTACGTAAATAACTATTATGCGATTATCATAGAGTGCGTGTGCACTTGTGTTTGGAGACTATCGCGCATGAATTCTTCTGAAAGCATTCATAATTTAATCGCATATTTTACACGTGCTACTACAGGTTCTTGCAGGTTTACGAATTTTGTTTTTTAATTTTGTGTCAGTATTTTGCTGTGAATATAATTGGCAAGTTAAAATGTTGAGTTCAGACGAAGACAGTGATTATGAAATGGAAAATGACGACGACAATTTTACTAGTTCAGAGAAAGAATTTGCATCTACTGACGACGAAGAATCTGGTGAAGACGATGATTCAAATGAAGATCCACCTGAACAAATAAATCAGTCTTTTGCATTTGACGTGCCCTGGATTCCAAACGGTATTCCTAGACCTCCATTTCCTTTTGTAGCACCATCGGGAATACATGTAGAAATTAATTGTAACGATACATTATCAATTTTTGAACAATTTTTTGATGATGTTTTAATTGAATTAATTGTTACCGAAACAAACCGATATGCAAATGAATTTCTTGCAATTAATATTACAAAGTTAAAGAAAAATTCTAGAGTACTCAAATGGAGGGATACTACCTCTAAAGAAATAAAAACTTTTATAGGTCTGTTGATATTACAAGGTTTGTGTCAGAAACCTGAGTATAAACTGTATTTTTCAAGACGTGAAAGTATAGCTACGCCCTTTTTTTGCGAATAATGTCTGAACGAAGGTTCCATCTTTTATTGAAATTTCTTCATTTTGTGGACAACGCAACCATTAGTGCTGAACCTACCAATCGCAAGTTAGCAAAAGTTCTTCCTATTCTGATTCATCTAAAGCAGTGGTTCCCATACTTTTTTTTCTCATAGACCACTTTAAACATTTTGCTGGATCTGGTGGACCCCCTGCAGCTATTACATTTACTAACTTACTTCCAAAACCCGAAAAAAGTATATGTCTATGTAAATCTGTGTTGTGGCTATTTTTCAATCAACTATGAGTTGAAAGTTTTCGAAAAAAAGGTGAGAATTTATATTGCTTTGATTATGCTGTGAGTATTGTCATTCAAGCTAAGTTTCAAAGCCAGTCTAAAAGCGTCTTCATCCAACAGTTGGATTCCTACTTTACTTTTTGTATTCTAAGATTGACTCACAGTACAAGAAACCAATAATCTCCCACTTCGGAGTGGTAAAAGTAAAAATAAATATTTTCTTGTTTTGTAGCTATTTATTCAAACACAAAAATTACTACACTTTTAATTATGTTGTTATAACAGTCTTAGTAGAATCATAATTTAACATCAAAACTAATAATGATTATTAGTTTTGATGTTAACTTTATTTCAGATTACCATTGTAATCTGAGATAAAAGTTATAATTTTAATGGGAGGGATGTACTTGGTGAATTGACAGCAAATTATCAATATTTGGCTTGAGTTTAGTTAAGTATAACCGTAAATCTCCTCGCTCTGTAATATTTAATCTGCTCCGTTTTTTGTCAACAAGTTTGTTACGGCACTAAAACTGCGTTCGACAAGATATGACGAAGGAAACGCTATGAGAAATTTTTGCACAATTCCCCACAGTCCTGGATATTTTTCAGGTATTTGTGCCTGCAGCCAAAATGATTGATACCATCTTTTGAATGCTACTTTGAGCTCCTCATTAGTGCTAAGCTCGAGTAGCTCTTCTTGCAGTACCACATTTTCCACTTCAGTTTCATCATATGGATTTATTATCCATGGTGGTATATCCATCGACAGAATGTCTTCAAATCTGATTTTAAAATCATCATACAGGGCAATCAAATGTTGAACATACGTCTGAATATCTTCGTCGAGGCATTCTACCTGCGATAAATTTGGAAACTGGGAAAATTCACGTCGACCAATATTTTGCTTCATAAGTTTCAGTTTACCAAGAAAAGCTGAAATTTCACTCTTTGTTTTTATCAAATTGAGGCTGTCCCCTTGTAACTGTAGGTTGAGGTCATTGAATTTTTGAACAAATCTGTCAAATACGCAATGTCTGCTTTGAAATTCATGAGGTTTTCTTTTAAAACAGGATCTTTAGTGTTCAGAAACTCTAAAACAGAGTCGAAAAGCAAATAGAATCTTGATAGACATGCACCTTTCGACAACCAGCGTACTTCGGTATGTAGCAGCAATCGTTGGAAGTCCTCATCATTTTCTTCGCACAACTGTGCAAATAAGCGCGTATTTAATGCATTGCTTCTTATTTTGTTAACTGCATTAATCACAAATTGAAGCGCTTGGTGCAATCTATCACTCAATTTTTCGCTACTAGATGTTGTCGGTGGATGACACAGTGAATTGCAATTACCTCTGGTATAATCCTTTAAAGATGACTTATAAACCCACGATATCGCCCGACCATGGCAGGAGCTCCATCTGTTGCCACCGAAATAATGTTTGTGAATGCAATTGATTTTTCCGTAAAAATCATTCAGAACATTAAAAATTGATTCACCTTTAGTGTCAGTCTTCAAAGTTTTCGCGAATAGTAACTCTTCAAACATTTGTTCGCCTTTGATAAATCGAACATATGCCAATAATAATGCTTCATTGCCAGGTAAAGTTGACTCGTCCAGTTGAATAGAAAAATGAGTTGTTTGCAGATAATTACACAAGAAACTTTCAACATCAGAGCTCATTTCATCAATACGTCTTTGTACAGTGTTGTTACTCAAAGGAATTCTTTTAAGTATGTCAAATGAAGATTTGTGCAGGACAGTTTTAAGACCTCTTCAACAGCAGGCAAAATTAACTCCTCTCCAATGGTATGCGGTTTCCCAGATTTTGCTATAAGTAATGAGATATTGTAAGATGCCCGCAAGCCATCGTCGTTGCTTTCAGACGTTGAAGCGAACATACTATGCACGGTGGGTCTCTTTTCATACTTTTCCTTCAATGTTTGGAAATATTTCAAATCCTTACCTATTTTGTCAGGATGACACCTTCTTAGATGATCTTCCAGCTTCGATGGTTTCATAGAGTCATTGCTCAAGACTTTGTTGCATAAAAGACACATGGGCAATCGCTTGTCTGTATTTGATGGAAGAAAACCAAATTTCAAATATTCAACACTGTACTGTCGACACTTCTTAGATTCAGCCATGTTTCGTATCAATTACTTACCTGTAAATATGAAAAAAATGTTTGTTAAGTAATCTTAAAATGATTTAACAAACATAATAGAAGTGGCTTTTTAAGATACAAGTTGCTAACAAATAGATAGGTAGGTACTTACTTTTCCAACACTGGCAAACAATAATATCAATTCACTTTAATTTTCAAAAGTCTGAAAACTACTTCCGTCACTGGTGAACACTTATATAGGTACACTTTCTTTTTGAAATTCCGGAAACAACTGAGTAATGTTTATCATTCGCATTCGTATTTATATTAAAGAAAAATCCAACAAGTTCATGCAAGTTCAGACACGACTTTAACTAGGCGGGCGGGCGGCGCGGCATCGGCGAGTCTTGACACGCTCTTTCTGAATATGGAATATGCAAGT
Organism: Abscondita cerata; assembly: GCA_030710515.1. Lineage (NCBI taxonomy): Eukaryota > Metazoa > Arthropoda > Insecta > Coleoptera > Lampyridae > Abscondita > Abscondita cerata. The sequence goes on along the minus strand of JALBCR010002800.1, from coordinate 56,839 downwards.
TCTTACAAAAACAATTGCTGAGCTTCTTATAATATTGTCTTCCTATATTCATAAGAGAAGTCAAGCTTCTTATAATATTGTCTGCCTATATATATTATTGTCTCCCTTATTCATAGGAGAAGTCAAGTCGGGTCACCTAATACATTTTTATAGACCCCCGTTAACGAGTTGTGGACCCCATTTTTTTCACGCAAGCGTAGACCCCTATCGGGCTCTCGTGGACCCCTGGGGTCCACCTGGACCACTTTGGGAATCCCGGATCTAAAGCAAAAATTTCGGGAATGTTACACACCAAAAAGGGACATAGCAATTGATGAGTCGCTTATAGGTTGGAAAGATCGACTTAGCTGGAAGCAATGTATTCCAACAAAACGGAAAAGGTTTGGAATAAAAGTGTTTGCACTATGTGAACGTAGTTCAGGTTATATGTATAATTTTATCATATACACTGGTCAAAATACAGATTATGGCAACAAATATTCCAACGAACCAATTACTTCTAGGATTACATTATCCCTACTTGATTCATTGCTCAACAAGGGATATAGACTCTTTCTAGATAATTACTATACAAGTGTTGATTTAGTAGATAAGCTTGTCAAAAACAGAACAGATTGCATTGGCACCATGCGGTTAAATCGAAAAGGTATACCTCCTGAATTGAAGACAAAATTACAAAAAGGTCAAAATGTAGCTATGTACAGGAAAAAATTATGCTACAAAAATGGAAGGATAAAAAAGACGTTTTGATGATTTCTACGCTACATGATGATACTATGCAAATTATAACAACACGAAAAGGTAAAGTTCTAAAACCTTCATGTGTAATAGAATATAATCGTCAGATGGGGGGCGTAGATTTAGCTGATAATTATCTACATTTTTATGGTACCACAAGGAGCCGAATTAAAAATATTATATGAAGATTTTTCATCATTTTTTAAATGTAACTGCATTAAATGCTTACCAATTGTACAAGAACTTGGGAGGTAAACAAAAACGGCTAAACTTTCTTATGGAAATTGGTGAAAAAATGGTAGAAAAATATGCTGAACCTGAACAATACGAACAAAGACGGTCTAGAACTCCTCAACCATCCAGATTTATTGAGAGGCATTTTCCAAGCCTTATTCCTGCAACAACAAAGGCAAAACCTACTAAAAGGTACGTTGAACATGTATATAATTACGTTATAATAGTTACAATAATTAATTTTCAGATGTGTGGTTTGCGCAGAACAGAAAAAAGTAAGAAAGGAAAGCAGGTATTGGTGCTCAAAATGTTACACAGGATTATGTCCGGCTCCATGTTTCGGAATTTATCATACCAGACCGTAATTATTTTGGTTGTGTATTTTCGTTTTCTTTTGTTAAACGTTTTAAGAAGTGTCAATTTTTTATTCATTTATTAAACTTTTGTAATGGTCATGACGAATATTATTGTGTTTTGGGACAACCCTCCTGGCTTTGACGAATATTTTCGCCTGCGGAATATGTTCAATGATGATGACGTATTTGTTCGTAAGCGCCAAAAGTAGCTGCCACCGTACGATGACATATACTTGAGACAACTTGCCACTTAAGGGTGTTTTCGATATATTAGTATGACAATTTTTTTTATTTAGATATATTTCTTTAAATAATTAAAATATAATATAATAACCCTTAAAAATTAAAAATTTTCCTAAAAGATAACACTACACCTCAAAATCAATATAATGTAAATATTTCCAAAAAAAATAGCTAAAAGGAGAATAGTTGCTAATACACTAGCTGCGTTTCTCTTCTAAATCGCGACACTGATTTTTTGGGTCAGAAAAGCTGTGGATCTGGGTTTCCCTGTCTTTTCTCGCAGCCGAGACCCCAGGTCACGAACTAACTTTCATCTCCAAAAACTCCAAAAGTCTCCTATGCAATTGGACATAGGATATATTGACAGAGCATAGCCGCTTACGTTTGACGTTTGTAGGCTTCGGCTGTGGCAGCTGCCGCTACGAGAGTATTTAAAGTTTAGGAGAGGTAACTGCCAGCCAAAGTGTCCACACAAGTGGCATCTCACAGAAAACATTTTTCTTGGGACTATGGCATAATTGTTAAGCCGTCTGTCCAAAAAAGATCTGTGGGTTCCAAAATGACAGGGACGTTGACATAAGAACATGCTCTTTTGATGATGTCGTTGATCGCCGAGTGACGGGATAATCTTTCTGCATTGTTCTTACAGTTTCATCCTTGGGTGCCGTTGGCTTCTACTTCCTTTCCGTATCGGCATGTGTGAGGATGACAATGGTTGGCACCTAGGCAAAGGCCAGTTGCGACCCTTAAGGACTCATCGTCGACCATAGTTCCAAGTGGCGGGAAAGAGAGAGCGTTAAGCCATGCCTCCGATTCTTTCCTAGAGCACACCAGAAGACGAGCTTTATCCTGAGGTAATCTTGCATTCTCGAGCAAGCGCCCAGACCGGTTCTCTAGAATTGGGGCTTCCCATTCTTTCTATGTGTTGACTACCGAGAGTTAAGGATTATTGGCTAGGAGATTCCAGGTGTCAAAGGCTGCCACTCTGTCAATATTATTTGGAGGGTCAAAAGGTAACATATTGTTGACTAGCTAGGTTGTGCTCTCCACAGAGAACAAAAAGGCGAAGACTGCAATATCACTGGCACGACGGATGCCAATTCTTTCATTATGGACAGAGAGGGATGCTTGTTGCCATGTCTTTTCCTCTAAAGTGACATTCAGCAGCTCAGACAGACCAATCCAGATCCTCTCGTCAAAATTCAGAATACTGAATTAGCAGTTTTAGCACAAATTACAATTGCATTAAATTGGCAAAACACTGTACAGAGAGTACAGAGAGTACCTTAACGTTATCTCTTATACTGCGGCTGAGCAGTAACATAAGAACTGTTTTTATATAGAGATTTCTCTCTTTCTTTCTCCCCCCCACTCTCCCTCCCACTTATATCTAAACTTGCGGTTTAGCAAATTTTGATAAGTTTATATACAGTATTTCTTCTTCACATTCTTGGTGTTTTTCTGTTGGTTTCACATTCTTGGATTGTCCAATAAATTGCCGACTCGATTTGCTACTGCCCAATCAGATTGTAATATATACGTCACTTTGGAAGAAAGGAAACCAAAAACTTTTGCAATGTTTATTTAAATAACATGACGGGTGATACTTCATCTTTATGCTTCATTACCTGTATCTTGTCACTCAATCAACCAAATGATTTTTTTCTCAAAACTTTAGGACCATACATTAAATTTTTTTACTCGCAAAAATGGTTACTTAAATTTATGTTGAAAATAAACAGGAATTTTATTCGATCACAAAGTTTGAAGGTTATTAATGTTTCGAATAATAATTAATTAAAATTTTTCTATGAGGTTAACGAAAACAATAATATGTGAGAAAAATATATACATAAAATATCACACCTAATTTTGTCAGAGGTTTTGAAAAAATTGAAAGAAGGAAAGTTCAATTAGCGCACTTAAAAATTAAAATGCTGATACTAATCTAAATATAATAGAATTCTTCTTTTTATTAGTAATCTAACTTTATATTATACAAAATAGATTACAGCATAATAAAAGTAAAACATCAAAGCTCTGTTCTGAAATAAGCGTTCAATAGAAATTAAATAGAAACATTTTTAATTAATAAAAAAAATTGTTAAATCTACCATTAGTAATTTTCAGTCCCACGTTTTTTGTCCTATTCTATTTTACTCATTTATATTGCATAAATACTACAGTTTTTGGTAAAATGCAAGTAAAGTTCGAGGAAACCGTTAACGTTGTTACTCTAGAATCTCTAGATAAAACATATTTAAAGGTACTTAACATTCATAAAAACTTAGATGTACTGCTTAATGTAGGCAAATACACTGAAATTGCTAGAGTATTTCGTTTCATATTGCATCTTATCATGTAGAAAATAAAAATTTCATACGAACGTGCGGTTTTGTTTATTCTTTTATATTTCAATTTCGAATCTTAGAAAGCGCTTAAACGTATCTAAGCATTCTTTTTTGTATATTTATAAAACGATTGCGTTTATAAGCGACGTACTCGATGAAAATTCTAATATATGCACAAAAATTCTTTGGTCTTGCTAGAATTATTAAGCGATAAAATATAACTTGAATAGGAAGAATTTTAATCTTACTTTTATTATTTTTCAGTAGAGCGTATACGAGCCAAAAGTTATATACATTATAAATTTTATAACAGTCGTGAAAAAGTGGGATAAGAATAGATTAAAAAGTCTTTAAATATTCTTGTTGTTTATTCACCAAAACGAAGTTAAGAAACTAAAAGTTTGTTTATTGATTTTCGTTTATTCTACGATCGGAAAGGTAAACTAAATTATGTGTCTATTGTTTGAAAGCGTTTATTCTATTGACCTTCAATTTTATTACATTATTTAAAAAAAAAAAAAACTTGTGTACCTACTTTGTTCTGAAACATTTTCAATGAGATATAATATCTGATATTTGTCATAAAAAATGTTACAGTCGAAGAAAAAACCGCCTAATCATGCACATAATTCGTATCAGGATTGGGTGGTATTGGATATGATTTAGCAATGGTATAAAGCATTCTTACGTGAAATAAAAAAGTGAACACTGTAAAATTTCTTATCACGTACCTTTTTCATTTTCAGACAGTATAAGAGCTTTAAGTCATAAAATGCTTAAAATGTCTATCATAAATTTACATATTAGTTAAGTATCAGTTGTTGTGAACTGCGATAAATTTTATTGTGCCCTTTAATACGTTTTAAATCACTTTTTTTGTCAAAATAATCAGCGATATTTTTTAAATCTCATTATAAATTAAATAACATTTTGAAATATTATATTACTTTCTTATATTAAATAAATAAATTATTAATAAATAACAGTAGTCAACAATTATTTTTGTTAAATGTGATTGATGTATTAACATATTGCAGTGATACATTTTATGTAAAAAAAATCAAATTTGATATTAAATGTAAGCATGAACTTACTTTGTTTAATTCTTTGGTTGTTAACATCTCAAGAGCTTAGCTTCTTAATAAACAATAACGAGATTTAAGATTTAACAAGATTTTAATTTATAAAAAAATAATAAAATATAATTCTTACAAACACAATATACAGCTGTCCCTCGATAATCCTACAGTTAAGGGACCGAGAGAGTGTCGGATTACCGAAAATGTCGGATTACCAAAAATGTCATATTATCAAAGATGTTTTATTCTTAATGCGTTTGAACACAATGAAGTTAAAAAAAAGGAAGAAACAGTAAAGGTACATGTAATTTATTAATACCAGGATACAAAATGGCAATACATGTAAGTTTTTAAAAGAAATACGGAAAGAAATTTAAGTAAAATCTACAATATGTATGTACATACATATGTATTTACACATTAAAGAAGTTGTTACATGCTAAAACTACCCTAAAAGGCACGCAACGAAAATGCCCATTTAACTCAGCGGCGATGGGGTAGTTCGATCAAGAAAATCAGGGAAGTTTCAAATATAAGAATAATGGTCTCTCACTTACCTTACGTCCAAATCGAGGTTACATAGTAGGTTGGTTGAGCGCCACCCTGTTTCGTAGATTTAATAACAACCCTTAAACAGGGAAAGAGGGTAGTCATTCGAAAATTCAAACTAATACTAAATATTTTAAACTGGGCTATATTGTGTTCAGTAAAGGTAAACAAGCAAGAACATAACAAGTTTTTAAAAAAACTAAAAAAAAACAGAGTAAATAACCCGACGCTAAGGTTTATACAAAGGATAACTTATTGAATTACTTACTCGCGCGCGAATCTAATTAACCGCAACAGGAGATAAATTCAACGTGATTCAGAGTGAGCGAGCCGACAATCTGAATTTACTTTCTTTAAAATATCTATAAACAAATACAAAAAAAAAACTAAGACCACGCACCCTAAACCACGTCTTACATTTGTTTTACTTAGTCTATGAACAATTCAAAATGGGAAAGCGTACACAACAAAAACAATACATACATACGGTGAAAAGCGTCTTCAAAATCTTCAATTTTCGGTCCAAGAAGGGTAGAAAAACGAAGCGTGTACTTACAGGTTCGTACTTTGCGAGATTGTATCCACAGGGGAGAAGATTGCTCCTTGACGGTGTCGATTTGTAATCACCTGGAGTTATCAAACATAATAATCCGTGTATTTCACGTTTGGCACGACTCAAACTTCCATAACTCACACAGTGCCCGATAATTTTCATAAAGTCACAGAGATTTAATCCGCGAACGAATATTTTCCTTCAAAACCCTAGTTCTGTGACGCTAATTTCATCAGATTCCCTTACACACAAAAACTCGCTTTAATCGTACCCGTAAGTTAATTAAGATTAAAACTTAAGTCCAAAAACCGAACAGTCTTCACGTACGGCGTCACACTTGGTGCAATTATTATCCGCCAGCAACGAAGTTTCCGAATTCGACTTTACATAATCATCCGCTCACAAACATATCTTATAATCACTCGATCCTTTGCAAAAGGAGAAAAATAAAATCTGCCGGTTCTCTAGGAACTTCTTAACTGTCCAACTGCCAGTTACTTAATCCCCTTAATTTTTACCTCACACAATTTGTTACCCACTCCTCGATTCTCAATGGCCAATAAAAAAAATTAATTGCATGCAAATTTTATCAATTAAACGCGTCGCTCAACTTCCAAACCCAACGGATATGATTCAGCAATTCCCAAGAGAAACAAAACTATCAAGTATTCTCTTTTTGTTTTAAAAAAAGATCCAAACATTATGAGCTCGAATTAAATCCAAGGTAATAAACAACTTACAATTTTACAATAGCTTTTCTGAGAAGGCTCACTGATTACGCACAGGAAACATGAAGAACTCAACTTTTAATGGATAAGAGAATCGAATTACAACAAGCAGCTGCCATAATTTCTGCGAAATGTTTTATCAAAGCAAAATAAATTTTGTTTACGACGTGAGATTGAAGGAAAAATACAGTTGCATTACATAATCACCTTACGCAAATTTTTCTTAATGATCGCCATCGAAAAATTCAAAACAAAATCTGCCAATGACTCGAAGTTTTAGCTTAAATTTTCACGTGTGAAAAGATACCCTATTGATTGACATAACACAAAATTGTATTCAGAACATTCTCTAAAATTTTATATTCTAGAAGTCGCAAGATTCGTAAAATCAACGTCGAAATTCAAACGGACGTAACACCCCCTTACCAAGAGAGGAATTTCCCAAATTGCTCCAACTCAGCCGACATAATTATACTTACACTAACAAGAAAACGATAGAAAAGACAAAAACCCAATATCGAAACCCAACCCCAAACTTATGGTCTATAATCCCCGCCAATGTGGTTCGACAACGTCACTTAAGAGTTTCAGGTTGGAAGAGGGCGCTCTACACATCACGAGATCTGTGTATTACGTTACTCCCACAGGCAACCAAAAGAGACTCAAAAGACCGTCACCTAATCACCAACTCAAAACGACGACATACTAAATTCAAAAGGTATCTTAAGTCTACAATACAAGGAGTAGATGATTGAGGTCCGACACAGTCCGGGCGACAAAGAGACACCGAGCAGGCGTAAAACCGCAGAATGCGAGCCAAACTCGACACTCAACGCAACCCGCTAGCACCTCGCCATCAACCACTACAAACACAAAGATAAAAGATCTAAAGCTGAAGAAAGAAAAATGAATAACAAATAACCCATTGATTAACCGACTCTTACGGATTCAAGCGGTGGTGTCCGCTGTAGTGACCATTCTTAGTCCGTACACTACTCGGAACCAGAACTCGATTAAACATATTTACTTAGCCTACATGATTGAAACCCTTAATATTAAAGGGATAAATTATGTACACAGGATGAACACTAATGTTCCACGGAGGGATCTAGTTTAAGGTCTTTCGCGTTCCAGATTCCCTTGGACACGCCAGTGTCATCAGACAATTCATAGGTTTGGTACGAAACCTTACGTTTTATCAGGAAAGGACCGATAAACTTAGGGGCCAGCTTGGCCGAAAAATAACGGGAAGCGTCAGAAAGGACATAGTTTCTGCGCCATACAGTATCGCCAACATCAAAGGGAGCGGGGCGACGTCTTAAATCATAATAATGTTTAGCCCTAACATATGCGGCATTTAATCGTTTCTTTATGTCAGCGTAAACTTCACGGAAAGTTTGGGCCCTTTCAGCCAAATGATTACGATCGGCAAAAGCAAGATCGTCGATCGTGTCAGAGTCGGTAGTTGGACCATGGCGTGTGCCATCAAGACAAATCTCGCGACCAAAATTAGCGAAAAATGGCGTTAAGCCGGTAACTTCATGAACTGCAGTGCGTATTGCACAAGCTACCTTTGACAGGTACTTATCCCAATTACGATGGTTTTCGGTAATGTAGGAAGACAACATGGTTTTCATAACCCTATTCACACGTTCTGTTGGATTGGCCTGAGGATGGTAGTTAGCATTAAAATTATCTTTGACTTATAAGATGCGACCATTTTTGTGAACTCTGAACTACGGAATTGTGTGCCATTATCGCACAGTACAAATTGTGGAACACCGAACATTAAGAAGACGTCCTCCTCGAGTCGTTTCGTAACTGCCACAGCAGTGGCGGCACGTAAAGGAAAAAATAAAACAAATTTAGAGAAATAATCGGCAACTACAAGAACATAGGCGTAACCGCTTTTGGAGCGGGGAAGGGGTCCAACAAGATCAGTGGAGATCATCTGCCAAGGTTTATCTACAATTGGGTGACGGGTCATGAGGCCAGCGGTTATTTTCTGTTCCGGTTTATAGGCAATGCAAACCTTGCATTTTCGAACGTAACGACCAATGTCGACTTTCATTTTAGGCCAGTAATAGAGGTGAGCTAACCGCTCATACGTCTTAAAAACGCCCAGATGACCCGAGGTGGGCTCATCGTGAAATTTCTTTATCAAGACCAAGCGTTCTGCTTTGGAACAACCTCCCTCCAATTGTCTCTTTCCTCACATAGGTCAGGATAATCCACAGTTACATGCTTGTGCAGTTTGCCGTTAGATAACTTCCATTGCGGAAAAGCGTCAGGTCGTGCCTGTATACGCTCTACCAAACGCAAGAACCATTTGTCTTTATTCGGTAATCGAGAGTCAGTATCGGTAGTAATTTCGTCAACAACTGGAACAGAACGCGAAAGCGCGTCAGGTACGACATGGTCTTTACCTTTGCGGTGGACGATGTCAAAACTATATTGCTGCATCCTAACAGCCCAACGCGCTAATCGTCCAGTAGGGTCTTTTAAATTATGAAGCCAAACCAGGGAAGCATGGTCGGTAATGACTGTGAAATGAGTGCCTTCAAGATACGGACGTAATTTTTCAATCGCGAACAGAACCGCTAAACATTCTTTTTCGGTGGTCGAATACTTCCTCTCATTTCGAGTTAAGGATCGACTAACATAACAGATGACCCGCTCTTCATCCTCAATCTTTTGTGATAACACCGCTGCCACGCCATAATCAGAAGCGTCAGCTTGAACTATAAACGGGATGTCGAAATTTGGGCACGTCAAAATAGGAGCGGAAATTAAACAACTTTTAATGATTTCGAAAGCTTCGGAACACTGGGCCGTCCAAACAAATTTGGTTGACTTCTTTAATAGGTTTGTCAAAGGAGCGATAATTGAAGAAAATTCCGGAATGAAACGTCGATACCAAGAGGCCATGCCAATGAGTCGCCTTACTTCAGAGACTGACTCCGGGATCGGTATTTTCGTAATTGCCTCAACCTTTTCAGGGTCTACTGCTAATCCATTTGAATCAACGATGTATCCCAAATACTTTAATTCGGACTGACATAAACGACATTTCTCGTAACTTAAGGTCAAATTAGCTTCCTTGAAACGTTTAAGGACTTCAGCTAATACTTCTAGGTGTTTTCATAACTGGGAGTACAAATAATAGTGTCATCAAGGTAAACGAAGACATAAGGTTCTAATTCCGGGCCTAAAATTCGGTCTACCAATCTCTGCCAGGACGCAGGGGCGTTGGCTAAGCCAAAAGGTAATCGCTTAAACTGATACAAACCCCTATTCGGGACGGTAAAGGCTGTATATTGTTTTGACTCATCACTCAAAGGTATCTGCCAATACGCCGATTTTATATCCAAGGATGAAATAAATTTTGCATCACGAAGCTGATCGAGAATGGTTGACACAAAGGGGAGGGGGTAGGCATCCGGAATAGTCACTTTATTTAATTTACGGAAGTCTACACAAAACCTGTGAGTGCCGTCCTTTTTTTTCACCAATAAAATCGGCGAAGACCAAGCAGAAGTGGATTTTTCCACTACTCCCATCTCTAACATTTTGTCTAATTCGACATCAATCTGTTTTTGCATGAATGGAGATACGCGATAGTACCGCTGCTTAATTGGAGGTGACGTGGTTTTGATTACATGCTCCACTAAATTAGTATGACTCAACGTTGACTTAGTTTCAGAAAAATATGGATCAATAACAGCTTGTAAACGTGACTGTTGCTCGCTAGATAAATCCATACGTGCAACAACGGCAGGCGAATTATTATTCTTTACGTCAACAGTTGATAACGATGCAAAGGTCCATTCACCCTTGCGCAGGTCAGGAACAAATCGGTACGTTTCCAAAAATCAATACCCAAAATCAACGAAGTTGAAATTTCGGGAACTATTAAAGCATTAATGATAGTCACTTTACCTTTTAAGACTATTGGTACTTCAATGGAACCTAACGATTGAACAACGTCGCCGTTTGCTACTGTACAATTAATTTTATCCTTTTCATTTAAAGCAATTTTTAATTTATTTAACCGTGACCAAACATCACCGCCGATAATTGTGCGCGTTGCACCACTATCTAATAAGCCCAGAACGTTATTGCCGAAAATTTGTACGTTAACGAAAGGACGCTGATCTTTCTCTGACGAATCAAACACATAATCTAGAATAATCTTAGTTTTCCTAAATGAAAACTCGCGTTTACTTAAAATGAATTATAAAAGTTGCGGACTTAATATAATTTGTAGAACGAATTAGCCGCCTCACCTTTAATTCGTTCTTGCGGAGTTTAAACTGCACTTGGGACATGTTCTAACAGTGAAATTTGGGTTGCCACATCTGTAGCAATAGGCATGACTTTTTGGAAGATTACACTGCCGAGAAACGTGGTTGGTGTTACCACAATTCCAGCATTTACGAGAAAAGAAAGGTCGAGAAGGCCTAACGGGAGTATCATCAACAACAGGTGACCTAGTTCCGGCTACTTTCGTAACATTATCTTCAGGGATGCCTAAACTACACAAATCGTTTTCTAAATCATATTTACGTCGAACGGGAGGGTGAAATTTTCGATCGATTGCATGTTACTTTCTATTAAACGTCCCAATCTAACTAATTCACTAATAGTGTTAATTTCTGTAAGACTTAATTGTGCTTGATAAATCGGCCTAATATTTCTACGCAAAATTTTTAATTGTTCCTCTTCCGGTAATTTAAATTCAAGTCTATTAAAAGCCCTTTCATAATTGCTACATAAATGCCCATTACTTCTTTTTCGTCTTGAGTTCTTTTTTTGATCTGCTCTAATAATTTATTATCGAAATCGACAGGTTGAAACTGCAGCTTTAATAGCGGAACTAACTGCGACCATGAACTAATTTCATTTTTAACTGATCGTACAAAAATTAAAGCATGACCTTTAAAAGATCTAAACATTCATTGAACAATTGGATATCGTTAACGCCACGAGAAATTTGATACTCGGAGACCTGCTCCAAAAATGAATTTAAAGAAAAGAATCATTTCCCGAAAATACAAATTCCATTTATAACAAGGAACGGCTTTAGAAAAGCTTACTGCTGCTGTTGCAGAACTATTAATAGACGAACTCGGTACGGGCGAAGGTGTTTCCTTGACACTAACTGTTGATGCGGAAGTCGCAGGGGTCTCGACGCTGACCAATTGACGGTCTATAGTTTCGTACTGCGAAATCAACATTGCTAAATTTTGAAAAAAACTATCTTTGATTTCTGAATCGCCTTCTACGCTCGGAACAGCGTTCTTAATTCGGTTCATTGCATATTTAAATTTAGTTTCAATTACGGAAATAATTTTGGCAGTCGGGGTTGAAGAAAGTTCATTCAAGGATTGCCTAATTTCGCCAATTACTACGTTAATTGCTAAAGTATCTGTTTCGAAATCAAAAGGGTACGCTGGTCGAGCAACACTTTTTCCCGAGTTTTCATCCGCAATCGCCGCCTTTAACCAAGATCTTAACACCGTGATACCTGCGGTTACGTCGCCGCCACGAATAGACACCTCATATTTTAGCTCATCGTGAGACAATCGATCTACATTCAATTTATAACCCATTGTATCAGAAAAATAAAAGAAATTATGAAAGGCAACACTAGCCGAACATAAGAAATTCTACGACGAATTAACGGAATCTACTTTCCGACGGCAAAAGAAACTGCACGCAAAAGTTACCTAAATATGGTTCGTGAGAGACGCTAAGATAAAAAAAGAAAATGTGCCCCAGCACGTTGGGCGCCAATCTGTTAAGATGCAGCAATATAGTTTTGACATCGTCCACCGCAAAGGTAAAGACCATGTCGTACCTGACGCGCTTTCGCGTTCTGTTCCAGTTGTTGACGAAATTACTACCGATACTGACTCTCGATTACCGAATAAAGACAAATGGTTCTTGCGTTTGGTAGAGCGTATACAGGCACGACCTGACGCTTTTCCGCAATGGAAGTTATCTAACGGCAAACTGCACAAGCATGTAACTGTGGATTATCCTGACCTATGTGAGGAAAGAGACAATTGGAGGGAGGTTGTTCTAAAGCAGAACGCTTGGTCTTGATAAAAGAAATTTCACGATGAGCCCACCTCGGGTCATCTGGGCGTTTTAAGACGTATGAGCGGTTAGCTCACCTCTATTACTGGCCTAAAATGAAAGTCGACATTGGTCGTTACGTTCGAAAATGCAAGGTTTGCATTGCCTATAAACCGGAACAGAAAATAACCGCTGGCCTCATGACCCGTCACCCAATTGTAGATAAACCTTGGCAGATGATCTCCACTGATCTTGTTGGACCCCTTCCCGCTCCAAAAGCGGTTACGCCTATGTTCTTGTGAAGTTGCCGATTATTTCTCTAAATTTGTTTTATTTTTTCCATTACGTGCCGCCACTGCTGTGGCAGTTACGAAACGACTCGAGGAGGACGTCTTCTTAATGTTCGGTGTTCCACAATTTGTACTGTGCGATAATGGCACACAATTCCGTAGTTCAGAGTTCACAAAAATGGTCGCATCTTATAAGTCAAAGATAATCTGTTACATGCTAAAACTACCCTAAAAGGCACGCAACGAAAATGCCCATTTAACTCAGCGGCGATGGGGTAGTTCGATCAAGAAAATCAGGGAAGTTTCAAATATAAGAATAATGGTCTCTCACTTACCTTACGTCCAAATCGAGGTTACATAGTAGGTTGGTTGAGCGCCACCCTGTTTCGTAGATTTAATAACAACCCTTAAACAGGGAAAGAGGGTAGTCATTCGAAAATTCAAACTAATACTAAATATTTTAAACTGGGCTATATTGTGTTCAGTAAAGGTAAACAAGCAAGAACATAACAAGTTTTTAAAAACTAAAAAAAAGGAGTAAATAACCCGACGCTAAGGTTTATACAAAGGATAACTTATTGAATTACTTACGCGCGCGAATCTAATTAACCGCAACAGGGAGATAAATTCAACGTGATTCAGAGTGAGCGAGCCGACAATCTGAATTTACTTTCTTTAAAATATCTATAAACAAATACAAAAAAAAACTAAGACCACGCACCCTAAACCACGTCTTACATTTGTTTTACTTAGTCTATGAACAATTCAAAATGGGAAAGCGTACACAACAAAAACAATACATACATACGGTGAAAAGCGTCTTCAAAATCTTCAATTTTCGGTCCAAGAAGGGTAGAAAAACGAAGCGTGTACTTACAGGTTCGTACTTTGCGAGATTGTATCCACAGGGGAGAAGATTGCTCCTTGACGGTGTCGATTTGTAATCACCTGGAGTTATCAAACATAATAATCCGTGTATTTCACGTTTGGCACGACTCAAACTTCCATAACTCACACAGTGCCCGATAATTTTCATAAAGTCACAGAGATTTAATCCGCGAACGAATATTTTCCTTCAAAACCCTAGTTCTGTGACGCTAATTTCATCAGATTCCCGCTTACACACAAAAACTCGCTTTAATCGTACCCGTAAGTTAATTAAGATTAAAACTTAAGTCCAAAAAACCGAACAGTCTTCACGTACGGCGTCACACTTGGTGCAATTATTATCCGCCAGCAACGAAGTTTCCGAATTCGACTTTACATAATCATCCGCTCACAAACATATCTTATAATCACTCGATCCTTTGCAAAAGGAGAAAAATAAAATCTGCCGGTTCTCTAGGAACTTCTTAACTGTCCAACTGCCAGTTACTTAATCCCCTTAATTTTTACCTCACACAATTTGTTACCCACTCCTCGATTCTCAATGGCCAATAAAAAAAAATTAATTGCATGCAAATTTTTATCAATTAAACGCGTCGCTCAACTTCCAAACCCAACGGATATGATTCAGCAATTCCCAAGAGAAACAAAACTATCAAGTATTCTCTTTTGTTTTAAAAAAGATCCAAACATTATGAGCTCGAATTAAATCCAAGGTAATAAACAACTTACAATTTTACAATAGCTTTTCTGAGAAGGCTCACTGATTACGCACAGGAAACATGAAGAACTCAACTTTTAATGGATAAGAGAATCGAATTACAACAAGCAGCTGCCATAATTTCTGCGAAATGTTTTATCAAAGCAAAATAAATTTTGTTTACGACGTGAGATTGAAGGAAAAATACAGTTGCATTACATAATCACCTTACGCAAATTTTTCTTAATGATCGCCATCGAAAAATTCAAAACAAAATCTGCCAATGACTCGAAGTTTTAGCTTAAATTTTCACGTGTGAAAAGATACCCTATTGATTGACATAACACAAAATTGTATTCAGAACATTCTCTAAAATTTTATATTCTAGAAGTCGCAAGATTCGTAAAATCAACGTCGAAATTCAAACGGACGTAACACCCCCCTTACCAAGAGAGGAATTTCCCAAATTGCTCCAACTCAGCCGACATAATTATACTTACACTAACAAGAAAACGATAGAAAAGACAAAAACCCAATATCGAAACCCAACCCCAAACTTATGGTCTATAATCCCCGCCAATGTGGTTCGACAACGTCACTTAAGAGTTTCAGGTTGGAAGAGGGCGCTCTACATCACGAGATCTGTGTATTACGTTACTCCCACAGGCAACCAAAAGAGACTCAAAAGACCGTCACCTAATCACCAACTCAAAACGACGACATACTAAATTCAAAAGGTATCTTAAGTCTACAATACAAGGAGTAGATGATTGAGGTCCGACACAGTCCGGGCGACAAAGAGACACCGAGCAGGCGTAAAACCGCAGAATGCGAGCCAAACTCGACACTCAACGCAACCCGCTAGCACCTCGCCATCAACCACTACAAACACAAAGATAAAAGATCTAAAGCTGAAGAAAGAAAAATGAATAACAAATAACCCATTGATTAACCGACTCTTACGGATTCAAGCGGTGGTGTCCGCTGTAGTGACCATTCTTAGTCCGTACACTACTCGGAACCAGAACTCGATTAAACATATTTACTTAGCCTACATGATTGAAACCCTTAATATTAAAGGGATAAATTATGTACACAGGGTGAACACTAATGTTCCACGGAGGGATCTAGTTTAAGGTCTTTCGCGTTCCAGATTCCCTTGGACACGCCAGTGTCATCAGACAATTCATAGGTTTGGTACGAAACCTTACGTTTTATCAGGAAAGGACCGATAAACTTAGGGGCCAGCTTGGCCGAAAAATAACGGGAAGCGTCAGAAAGGACATAGTTTCTGCGCCATACAGTATCGCCAACATCAAAGGGAGCGGGGCGACGTCTTAAATCATAATAATGTTTAGCCCTAACATATGCGGCATTTAATCGTTTCTTTATGTCAGCGTAAACTTCACGGAAAGTTTGGGCCCTTTCAGCCAAATGATTACGATCGGCAAAAGCAAGATCGTCGATCGTGTCAGAGTCGGTAGTTGGACCATGGCGTGTGCCATCAAGACAAATCTCGCGACCAAAATTAGCGAAAATGGCGTTAAGCCGGTAACTTCATGAACTGCAGTGCGTATTGCACAAGCTACCTTTGACAGGTACTTATCCCAATTACGATGGTTTTCGGTAATGTAGGAAGACAACATGGTTTTCATAACCCTATTCACACGTTCTGTTGGATTGGCCTGAGGATGGTAGTTAGCATTAAAATTATCTTTGACTTATAAGATGCGACCATTTTGTGAACTCTGAACTACGGAATTGTGTGCCATTATCGCACAGTACAAATTGTGGAACACCGAACATTAAGAAGACGTCCTCCTCGAGTCGTTTCGTAACTGCCACAGCAGTGGCGGCACGTAAAGGAAAAAATAAAACAAATTTAGAGAAATAATCGGCAACTACAAGAACATAGGCGTAACCGCTTTTGGAGCGGGGAAGGGGTCCAACAAGATCAGTGGAGATCATCTGCCAAGGTTTATCTACAATTGGGTGACGGGTCATGAGGCCAGCGGTTATTTTCTGTTCCGGTTTATAGGCAATGCAAACCTTGCATTTTCGAACGTAACGACCAATGTCGACTTTCATTTTAGGCCAGTAATAGAGGTGAGCTAACCGCTCATACGTCTTAAAACGCCCAGATGACCCGAGGTGGGCTCATCGTGAAATTTCTTTATCAAGACCAAGCGTTCTGCTTTGGAACAACCTCCCTCCAATTGTCTCTTTCCTCACATAGGTCAGGATAATCCACAGTTACATGCTTGTGCAGTTTGCCGTTAGATAACTTCCATTGCGGAAAAGCGTCAGGTCGTGCCTGTATACGCTCTACCAAACGCAAGAACCATTTGTCTTTATTCGGTAATCGAGAGTCAGTATCGGTAGTAATTTCGTCAACAACTGGAACAGAACGCGAAAGCGCGTCAGGTACGACATGGTCTTTACCTTTGCGGTGGACGATGTCAAAACTATATTGCTGCATCCTAACAGCCCAACGCGCTAATCGTCCAGTAGGGTCTTTTAAATTATGAAGCCAAACCAGGGAAGCATGGTCGGTAATGACTGTGAAATGAGTGCCTTCAAGATACGGACGTAATTTTTCAATCGCGAACAGAACCGCTAAACATTCTTTTTCGGTGGTCGAATACTTCCTCTCATTTCGAGTTAAGGATCGACTAACATAACAGATGACCCGCTCTTCATCCTCAATCTTTTGTGATAACACCGCTGCCACGCCATAATCAGAAGCGTCAGCTTGAACTATAAACGGGATGTCGAAATTTGGGCACGTCAAAATAGGGCGGAAATTAAACAACTTTTAATGATTTCGAAAGCTTCGGAACACTGGGCCGTCCAAACAAATTTGGTTGACTTCTTTAATAGGTTTGTCAAAGGAGCGATAATTGAAGAAAATTCCGGAATGAAACGTCGATACCAAGAGGCCATGCCAATGAGTCGCCTTACTTCGAGACTGACTCGGGATCGGTATTTTCGTAATTGCCTCAACCTTTTCAGGGTCTACTGCTAATCCATTTGAATCAACGATGTATCCCAAATACTTTAATTCGGACTGACATAAACGACATTTCTCGTAACTTAAGGTCAAATTAGCTTCCTTGAAACGTTTAAGGACTTCAGCTAATACTTCTAGGTGTTTTTCATAACTGGGAGTACAAATAATAGTGTCATCAAGGTAAACGAAGACATAAGGTTCTAATTCCGGGCCTAAAATTCGGTCTACCAATCTCTGCCAGGACGCAGGGGCGTTGGCTAAGCCAAAAGGTAATCGCTTAAACTGATACAAACCCTATTCGGGACGGTAAAGGCTGTATATTGTTTTGACTCATCACTCAAAGGTATCTGCCAATACGCCGATTTTATATCCAAGGATGAAATAAATTTTGCATCACGAAGCTGATCGAGAATGGTTGACACAAAGGGAGGGGTAGGCATCCGGAATAGTCACTTTATTTAATTTACGGAAGTCTACACAAAACCTGTGAGTGCCGTCCTTTTTTTCACCAATAAAATCGGCGAAGACCAAGCAGAAGTGGATTTTCCACTACTCCCATCTCTAACATTTTGTCTAATTCGACATCAATCTGTTTTTGCATGAATGGAGATACGCGATAGTACCGCTGCTTAATTGGAGGTGACGTGGTTTTGATTACATGCTCCACTAAATTAGTATGACTCAACGTTGACTTAGTTTCAGAAAAATATGGATCAATAACAGCTTGTAAACGTGACTGTTGCTCGCTAGATAAATCCATACGTGCAACAACGGCAGGCGAATTATTATTCTTTACGTCAACAGTTGATAACGATGCAAAGGTCCATTCACCCTTGCGCAGGTCAGGAACAAATCCGGTACGTTTCAAAAATCAATACCCAAAATCAACGAAGTTGAAATTTCGGGAACTATTAAAGCATTAATGATAGTCACTTTACCTTTTAAGACTATTGGTACTTCAATGGAACCTAACGATTGAACAACGTCGCCGTTTGCTACTGTACAATTAATTTTATCCTTTTCATTTAAAGCAATTTTTAATTTATTTAACCGTGACCAAACATCACCGCCGATAATTGTGCGCGTTGCACCACTATCTAATAAGCCCAGAACGTTATTGCCGAAAATTTGTACGTTAACGAAAGGACGCTGATCTTTCTCTGACGAATCAAACACATAATCTAGAATAATCTTAGTTTTCCTAAATGAAAACTCGCGTTTACTTAAAAATGAATTATAAAAAGTTGCGGACTTAATATAATTTGTAGAACGAATTAGCCGCCTCACCTTTAATTCGTTCTTGCGGAGTTTAAACTGCACTTGGGACATGTTCTAACAGTGAAATTTGGGTTGCCACATCTGTAGCAATAGGCATGACTTTTTGGAAGATTACACTGCCGAGAAACGTGGTTGGTGTTACCACAATTCCAGCATTTACGAGAAAAGAAAGGTCGAGAAGGCCTAACGGGAGTATCATCAACAACAGGTGACCTAGTTCCGGCTACTTTCGTAACATTATCTTCAGGGATGCCTAAACTACACAAATCGTTTTCTAAATCATATTTACGTCGAACGGGAGGGTGAAATTTTCGATCGATTGCATGTTACTTTCTATTAAACGTCCCAATCTAACTAATTCACTAATAGTGTTAATTTCTGTAAGACTTAATTGTGCTTGATAAATCGGCCTAATATTTCTACGCAAAATTTTTAATTGTTCCTCTTCCGGTAATTTAAATTCAAGTCTATTAAAAGCCCTTTCATAATTGCTACATAAATGCCCATTACTTCTTTTTCGTCTTGAGTTCTTTTTGATCTGCTCTAATAATTTATTATCGAAATCGACAGGTTGAAACTGCAGCTTTAATAGCGGAACTAACTGCGACCATGAACTAATTTCATTTTTAACTGATCGTACAAAATTAAAGCATGACCTTTAAAAGATCTAAACATTCATTGAACAATTGGATATCGTTAACGCCACGAGAAATTTGATACTCGGAGACCTGCTCCAAAAATGAATTTAAAGAAAAGAATCATTTCCCGAAAATACAAATTCCATTTATAACAAGGAACGGCTTTAGAAAAGCTTACTGCTGCTGTTGCAGAACTATTAATAGACGAACTCGGTACGGGCGAAGGTGTTTCCTTGACACTAACTGTTGATGCGGAAGTCGCAGGGGTCTCGACGCTGACCAATTGACGGTCTATAGTTTCGTACTGCGAAATCAACATTGCTAAATTTTGAAAAAACTATCTTTGATTTCTGAATCGCCTTCTACGCTCGGAACAGCGTTCTTAATTCGGTTCATTGCATATTTAAATTTAGTTTCAATTACGGAAATAATTTTGGCAGTCGGGGTTGAAGAAAGTTCATTCAAGGATTGCCTAATTTCGCCAATTACTACGTTAATTGCTAAAGTATCTGTTTCGAAATCAAAAGGGTACGCTGGTCGAGCAACACTTTTCCCGAGTTTTCATCCGCAATCGCCGCCTTTAACCAAGATCTTAACACCGTGATACCTGCGGTTACGTCGCCGCCACGAATAGACACCTCATATTTTAGCTCATCGTGAGACAATCGATCTACATTCAATTTATAACCCATTGTATCAGAAAAATAAAAGAAATTATGAAAGGCAACACTAGCCGAACATAAGAAATTCTACGACGAATTAACGGAATCTACTTTCCGACGGCAAAAGAAACTGCACGCAAAAGTTACCTAAATATGGTTCGTGAGAGACGCTAAGATAAAAAAAAAGAAAATGTGCCCCACGTTGGGCGCCAATCTGTTACATGCTAAAACTACCCTAAAAGGCACGCAACGAAAATGCCCATTTAACTCAGCGGCGATGGGGTAGTTCGATCAAGAAAATCAGGAAGTTTCAAATATAAGAATAATGGTCTCTCACTTACCTTACGTCCAAATCGAGGTTACATAGTAGGTTGGTTGAGCGCCACCCTGTTTCGTAGATTTAATAACAACCCTTAAACAGGGAAAGAGGGTAGTCATTCGAAAATTCAAACTAATACTAAATATTTTAAACTGGGCTATATTGTGTTCAGTAAAGGTAAACAAGCAAGAACATAACAAGTTTTTAAAAAAAACTAAAAAAAAAAAACGGAGTAAATAACCCGACGCTAAGGTTTATACAAAGGATAACTTATTGAATTACTTACTCGCGCGCGAATCTAATTAACCGCAACAGGGAGATAAATTCAACGTGATTCAGAGTGAGCGAGCCGACAATCTGAATTTACTTTCTTTAAAATATCTATAAACAAATACAAAAAAAACTAAGACCACGCACCTAAACCACGTCTTACATTTGTTTTACTTAGTCTATGAACAATTCAAAATGGGAAAGCGTACACAACAAAAACAATACATACATACGGTGAAAAGCGTCTTCAAAATCTTCAATTTTCGGTCCAAGAAGGGTAGAAAAACGAAGCGTGTACTTACAGGTTCGTACTTTGCGAGATTGTATCCACAGGGGAGAAGATTGCTCCTTGACGGTGTCGATTTGTAATCACCTGGAGTTATCAAACATAATAATCCGTGTATTTCACGTTTGGCACGACTCAAACTTCCATAACTCACACAGTGCCCGATAATTTTCATAAAGTCACAGAGATTTAATCCGCGAACGAATATTTTCCTTCAAAACCCTAGTTCTGTGACGCTAATTTCATCAGATTCCCGCTTACACACAAAAACTCGCTTTAATCGTACCCGTAAGTTAATTAAGATTAAAACTTAAGTCCAAAAACCGAACAGTCTTCACGTACGGCGTCACACTTGGTGCAATTATTATCCGCCAGCAACGAAGTTTCCGAATTCGACTTTACATAATCATCCGCTCACAAACATATCTTATAATCACTCGATCCTTTGCAAAAGGAGAAAAATAAAATCTGCCGGTTCTCTAGGAACTTCTTAACTGTCCAACTGCCAGTTACTTAATCCCTTAATTTTACCTCACACAATTTGTTACCCCTCCTCGATTCTCAATGGCCAATAAAAAAATTAATTGCATGCAAATTTTTATCAATTAAACGCGTCGCTCAACTTCCAAACCCAACGGATATGATTCAGCAATTCCCAAGAGAAACAAAACTATCAAGTATTCTCTTTTTGTTTTAAAAAAGATCCAAACATTATGAGCTCGAATTAAATCCAAGGTAATAAACAACTTACAATTTTTACAATAGCTTTTCTGAGAAGGCTCACTGATTACGCACAGGAAACATGAAGAACTCAACTTTTAATGGATAAGAGAATCGAATTACAACAAGCAGCTGCCATAATTTCTGCGAAATGTTTTATCAAAGCAAAATAAATTTTGTTTACGACGTGAGATTGAAGGAAAAATACAGTTGCATTACATAATCACCTTACGCAAATTTTTCTTAATGATCGCCATCGAAAAATTCAAAACAAAATCTGCCAATGACTCGAAGTTTTAGCTTAAATTTTCACGTGTGAAAAGATACCCTATTGATTGACATAACACAAAATTGTATTCAGAACATTCTCTAAAATTTTATATTCTAGAAGTCGCAAGATTCGTAAAATCAACGTCGAAATTCAAACGGACGTAACAAAGTCTGTGATTTTCTTTTGTTTCTTCGCACGCAGGCAGTCCGTCATTGCTTGTTCTTGAATACCTTTTAACATCAAAATATTTGAAAAGTCTAATTCTCTCTCCTCACACCAACGAAGCAAAGTTTTCGTTGCCGATAACGCTTCATCGCAGCTGACGGTGAAGTTTTTCTCTGGCACTGCCTCCTCGTTCACTTCGTCATCTACTGTCATGACTTCCTGGATTATTTCTGCTTCTGATATATCATAAGCAAAGTTGTCCTCAATAATCCATGTTCTGAATTCCTCACTTGATGCTGGCGGAAGTTTCACTTCGTTACAAATTTCGCATCCTTAATGTTAAAGGATTTCAAAATGGCTGCAATGTCATCATTACGTTGACTGACAATATCCATTAAAAGGCGCTTTTTGTAATGTGCCTTGAGAGTCTTTATGACGTTTTGGTCCATTGGCTGGATCAAAGCGGTCGTGTTTTTGGGCAAGTACAGTACCTCAATGTAACCATCGGCAGTTTTAACTTTTAATTCATCCTTGTCAGGGTGTCCGGGTGCGTTGTCAAGCAATAGAAGGGCTTTCACTGGTAACTTCTCCTTTTTAGTTCTTGCTTAACTTGAGGGACAAAGCTTTTAAAGTACCAATAATGAAAACCTCTTTTGTGACCCATGCACGGCTTTGACACATGTAGGTTACTGGTAAGGATTCGACCTTTACGTTTTTTAACGCACGTGGGTTTTGATTTACCAACAACTAACAGTTTTAACTTGTGAGTTCCTAAAGCATTCGCACATACCATCAGAGTGATTCTTTCTTTTTGTAATTTTCTTCCAGAAACTTTCTTTTCATCTTCGGTTACAAATGACTTTGTTGGTAGCTGACGCCAATTCAAGCCGGTTTCATCGGCGTTATAAATTTGTTCAGGAACTAGGCCAAGTTCATTGATTTTTGCGTCCAATTTTCCAATGAATTCCTGGATTTCAGACTCGTTAGCAGACACTTTTCGCCACTCATCTGCATAAATCGTATACCATGGCGTTTTTTTAAGTTTTCAAACCACCCGTGACTAGCGCAGAAGTCAGTTTTCTTTGTTATTTCTTGGTAAAAACTGGGCTTTTTGTTTCAAAATGTCTCCTGAAATAGGTGCATTCCGGTTTCGCTGCTGTTTGAACCAAATGAAAAGAGCGTCTTCGACCTCGGGGCAACTCGCTAGTCTTAAGAGTTTTTCTGTTCCTGGGCTCATCATCAACAAACTTTATGAATTTTTCAATTTTTCCCTATTTTTCACAATATCGTAGACAGTAGGTCGTCCAATGTCATACTCTTTAGATATTGCACTCGGAGTTTCACCACGGTCTATTCGTTTAATAATTTCCATTTTTCAGATAAACTTAATGTTTTATGTTTACGTTTCACACTTGTGCTTGCCATTTTTACACTGTCACTACACGCAATCACACTGTCAAAACGTAACACAGCAATACATAGTTACATACTTTCCGTCCAAAACTATACAACACAACTGCTGAACTAACTACACTTGACTGATCTGTCCCCACAGAGCGGAGGGAGGAGATTCATGTCACTGCAGGTTTGTTTTGCTTCCTGCCGGAGCGGTGGGAGGGAGATGCATGTTGCTGCCTGTAGCGCGTCGGACTACCGAGTACGTCGGATTAAAAAGTGTCGGATTATCGAGGGAGAAAAATTAATCTTTGTAGTGTGTAGTTAATTCCTTTATCGTAATTATTGCTTATTCTTTTCTGAAATAGTTGGTGTTTACATTTTTAAGGAACCTACAAGCCCTTAATTCATTGTTATTGAATTGTTATTTAAAACGAGAATTCTATACTATTTTTGGAATGTACGGCCTAATAAATATTTCTGCTGTAAGTTTGGCGTCATTTAATTTGGAAAAAAATCTCATTTTAATTTGCAACGGGATTAGCAACACCTTGTCTGAATAAACCAAGTGTAGGTTTTTTAAATTAGCTTATCCTAGGATAAACTCTTTTCTTTGGTGCCAATCTGCTATCTTGTAATGGCTTTGGGTTGCTTAACTGTTCTAAAGGCAAAGACAATAACAATACTTTGTAAACCCACCCTAAAGACTTAGCAATAAACTTATCAATTGTATGTCTCCACATATATGCCATTTATAAACCGCACAGTTAATAACCTTAAACAATAAACACATACGTTTCCATTATTTTTCTTTATATCAACTGGATGAACTAACGCAATAGAAGGTTTTAAATTCCCAATAGGTAACAAAACCGCCATTAAAAGTTATTTTGTTTATGTCTATGAAAATACGCCTTTTTTCATGATTGTAGTGAAAACCTTTTTTCCATAACTTTGTACCAACCAAATTTTATTTTGCAAATAAAAAAAAAAGACAATTTTTGATTTTGGTTTCTGAATGTGATCGATCAGTTTTGTTTTTGACCAATAGCTTCCTTGTTGCAACCTGGAACCTAACAGTTCGGTATGTTCTTTGGATAAATTACGATCCTACACTAAATAATTTAATTCTGGTTTCTTAAACAAATGTAGTCTTTTCTTCTCTTCGGAATCAAGACAATAGGACACTTTACTATCTATTTCAAAATTTGTTTGATAATGCTTCAGAGGAACCAAAATTGGAAAATTGTGACTATGGCAAATAGGTTTTCTAGCCGAGAGACTTCAGGATACCCAATTCTATGCTTGTTTTTCTTTGAAACATTGTAAATTGTTGTGTCACAAAAGTAACAGTTTGATTTGATTACCACAATTCACGGCTTTTGCAAAAGCATTGAAATTTGTTTTCCTTTTTTAAGCCAACTGCTCAAATTAGCTACACAACCCTGACATAAATATAAGGAAACCAGTCTTGATCTTGACTTTCAATACCTCATCCAAAGTTTTTATAATGAGCAAGCTTTGTGAATAAATTTATTTGTAAAAGCGTTAGCCATAAATTTTTAAAACAGTGAGCGACAGGCCATTGTGAGATACAGTCGACGTCCAACTTCCAGTACAGGAAGTCAACGCAAGAAACTTAAAATTTAAACGTTCAAATTGTTGAAATAGACAACAACACAAAGTTTCCACTTGACATGACATGACTAACGCATGTTAAAGTAAAACTTTGGAATAGGGCGGCACATACAAAAAAATTTCTTAAAGTGGCATATTAGATGCTTTGAAACTACTGACTAGATCCTGGCCCAAACACGTGAACCGATTGTTGTGAAATTTTTAGTGTGTATTTAAAACAATATACTATATAAAATGACATATTCTTAATTTCCAAAAACAAGTAGAAAGCCAAAAACGTGCCAAAATTCTTGGACGGTACACACAAAAAATTTCATAATTACTGGTTTACGCGTTTAAGCCCTGATGGTCAAAAGATTTTTAGTCTATTCAAATATGGTGCCATAATGCGGATCAACATGACTAGTTATAACCTATTTGCTTAGCATCGTCACCCAAAAAAACGTAGTTCACCGGTCCTTCGTAGGGTAGTTTTGCCAAAAGAAAGAACTTTAGAGTTGCACATATTAATTTAGAAACATTATTTTTTTTAATTTGTTGTCGGCAATAGTTTGAATCATTGTGGCTTGCGGAAAAAGATTTATGTTTTTATTGCTGCATTTTTTGGTTATCTTATTTAATATATTAAAATTTTTTTTTGTTTCGGTATAAAGACCAAACTTTTGTGATCTAAATATTTTTTATTAATCAATATTTCGCCGACTACTTTTTGATTTTATTAGGAAAATAAAATTACTTAGATGTACAAGTAAGCATTTGTTGTGGAATTAAGTCTTTAAACAAATAATTAAACTAACATTATTTTAACAATAAAATAAACACATTAAGGCAGTCAAAGTTCTGAACTTCGACTGCCTTTAATCAATTGCCTTTATTTGTTTTTCTAATCCTGTATTGTAATTCATGTATTAGAGTTTTTCAATCTGTACTATAATAAAATTTATTTTGATATAAGTTTTTATTATAATAATAATAATAATAATAATGTTTATTTCCAACGGGTTTGCCCCAATTACAGGAAAAATTTACAAGTAGATAAATAAATAATAATTAAAAATATGTATATTTATATAAACATAAAATAATTCTAATCCGACTATGCAAATCAAAAGAAAAACAAACGAGAAAAAAAGAAAAAAAATAAATATATAAAAAATAATAATAAGAAAAATAGAATTACTAATAGGAACAAGAATATTTAAGATCAAAATTAAAACTAAATTGCCAAATGTCTAACTGAAACATATTCTATTACAAATAATAATAATATTATCTACATTAATGTCGACTACTTGATCAGTTATATTGTTATACGCGTTGCACATTACTGAAATCGGTGCACTAGCTAGTATATTCGTTCTATGGCTGCTAATATAAAAGGTGGTAGTTTGTCGTGCATTAATTCTCGGTACCAAGAAATTAATTCTCGATAGCAACCATGGGCAGTCTACTCTGTTATTAAGAAGACTATACAAAAACTTGATAGCTATTACAGTCCTGCGATTTTGTAGCGACGTAAAGTTGTGTCTTCTCAATAGCGTTGAGTGTTCAAAATTCCTCAGCGGATAAACTCCATCTTCGAGAAATGATAAAAACTTCAAAATTTTCGTTGTACCGCCTCTAGAGAAGTCTTCTGACATTCATACCGTGGGTACCATATTAATGACCCGTACTCTAATATAGATCGTACTAGAGAGTTATATAATGTAATTAAACAGTCTTTCTGAAAACCATGACAATTCCTGACTATAAATCCATAGTTTCTAAAGGCTCTATTTGTAATGTCTATAATATGCTGACTAAAATCCAAATTGCAGTTGAAAGTAATTCCAAGATCCTTAATGGTGTTTTTCGTTGTAACAAGACTCCATCAACGTTATATCCGTAATTGACAATGTTTTGCTTCAAAGAGAATGAAACGATTGAACATTTTTCTATGTTTAAAGAAAGTTTATTTGAAGCACACCAACGCAACAAACAATCAAGACAATCTTGAAGAAGCAGACAGTCATGTGGCGAACGAATCTCAAGATAAAATTTGAAATCGTCAGCAAATAGAAGTTTCATAGAGTTAATGTATGATGGAAGATCATTTATGAATAATGAGAACAATAGAGGGCCTAAAATGGATCCTTGAGGTACACCAGATGAAGTTTTATATGATACAGATGAAGAATTACCATATCTGACAAATTGTTCACGATCGTTCAAATATGATATAATCAGATTAATTAATGATTGATGAAAATCAAGTAAATGCAATTTATTCGCTAAGATAAAATGATCTATACGATCAAACGCCTTACAAAAGTCAGTATAAATTACATCAACTTGACCTCTGCAGTCAACAATTTCAGATATTGATTGTTTAAATACTGCCAAGTTAGAAATTGTAGATCTACCTGCAATAAACCCATGTTGAACAGAAGTTATGCGTTGTTTCACTAAAGGACAAATTTGATTTAAAAGTACAGTTTCGAATATTTTAGCAAAATTATTTAAAAGACTAATAGGCCTATAATTTTTTATATTAGACGTGTCCCTTTTTTTTAAAACAGGAATCACACATGATCTTTTCCAGTAGGACGGGACTTTGGAGTTACTGATAATTTTGTTAAAAGAGTATAGAGAGGAGTTACGAAAACACATGCACAGTCTCTTAGAATATAACTAGGTAGTCCATCTGGTCCGGCAGTAGATTTGTTTTAGCTGACCTTAAAGCAAGATATATTTTGTCCTCGGAGATATAAGTAACGTTGCATAAAAAGAAGAATTCGTAGTTGTGAGAAGTTGATTGTAGCAAGTAGGATCAGAGTCAATATAAACGCTTTTAAAGTAATCTGCAAAACCATTAACGATAGCTTGAGGAGAAGATAGGACATCATTGTTGTAATGCATAATACTAGGAATTCGAGAAGTTTTTCTTGTTCTGAATGTAAGCCCAGAATTTTTTAGGGTCACTTTTGATTGTATTTTCCGAGTCCTTGACAAAGTTCTTAAAAGCAGCTGTAATAAGTTTTTTGCATGTGCACGCTGAGACTTGTAAAGCTTGTGATAATACTGGGTGTTAAATCTTTTATATTTTACCCTAAGCGCATGTTTAATGCGCAAACGTGTAATTATTTCCGAAGTGTACCAAGAAGGATAATAGTATCGGGTAGATTTTGGTTTAAGTTTTGGTACTGATAACTGTAAGACTTTATTGAGTATGTCATAAAATAGAGAACAAACACTGTCAACATCTTCAATGTCATTTAATCTGGACCAATCTGCAGATGACAGCAGCTCATACAATAATGGATAGTTTGCTTTCTTATAGTTAAAAGTAGTTGAATTATGATTAATTGGAAAATGTTTAAATTTAATAGGAGCTTTTAATTCTATTGACAGTGCTGGATGATATCGGTCCTCACTTACTAGAGGTTCACCACGAGTTACACAACAAGAGACATTTGCAAATACCAAATCAAGACATCGACCATCAGCGTTTGAAAAATAGTTGAACTGATCAAACGAGTTGAAATTTTTAAACTTATCCAATACATTTGTGAAACTGTTGCTGATATCACTGCCGTAACTAGGAACATTAAAGTCGCCTATTATTAACGTCTTTTGTTAGTTGCTAGTTCACAGAACAAGTCAAAAAACAGTTCAAAATCAGTAATAAGCAGAGCTGGAGGAATATATATGACAAATACACTTACTGAGTCTTTATTTGGTAATGTTAATTGAATTCCAATGATATCAATAGACGGAACATTCACATTTAAAAGAGATAAGTCATAATTTTTAGCTACTTTAAATTTGCTTTCCACAGCCAGTAGTACACCTCCACCTCTAGACAAGTTGAGTGATTCATAACTGCGGTCCTTTCTATACACTAAAAGTTGCAAGGGAAATATTCAAAACTAAGTATGTCGGCGACCAACCAAGTTTCCGTTATTGCAATTAAATCGTTGTCACTGGCCAAAACAGAGTTAAAAAATGTGATACTTTAGATCTAATTCCACGACAATTTTGATATAAAATATTGAGACTGTTACTGCTCTTGGGGTCACTTAGTTTAAAGGATGACTGAGCGGTCCTCTATTTGCTATAAATGGCATATTATTTTTATATTTTAACATTAAATTATTTTCACCATTGGCAATCCTTTCATTTAACTGTTGCTTAGTGGACCTAATGTAATCTCTTTGTGATAAAGTCAAGTCAGGACGAAAATGGAAACGTCTATTAGAATTGTGTTTGTTAGACCTTAAAATTGTCTTAACGTCCTCTTCAGTATCGTATGTAATTTTTAAAGGACGTATACGATCATTAGAACGTACACCGATACGCATAACTATTTTTGGTTGCGGCACAGCACCCAAAGGCGAAACTATAGAAGCAATATTATGTAGGTCATCGGCTATTATGATACAGATTTAGAACCAATAGAATTGCGACATTACGTAATTATCAAATGTTCTATGAGTAGGATACAAATTCAGAACCAATAGAAATACATCGTTGTTTATTGCACTTATCGACTGGTGCTGTGGCTAAAAGTCAAATTTGTAACTATAGTAATAGTGCTCAATTATAAAATTATCGTTTTTATTTAACATTGTGAGGTTCGTAGAAAAAATTGAGTATGCAATTCGCAGGTAATGACTATTAAGACACTCGGTCGTGTCTTAATAATGATCATTACCTGCTTATTGCATAATATACTATTATTACATTGTAAAGTTATTTTTAGGCTTATTTAATACACATTAAAAATATCAAAGGTAATCAATACTATACCGTACTCCATGATCAAAAAATCAAGAAAATTATGTTGTTCCCATTTTGGTTTTCGGACATGGACATCAATACTCTCGCGGTCACTAAAAAAAAATTACAAAACATAATTTTTAAACCTACAATCACACAGCAATATTGCTATGTTTTGAATCTCTCAGATCCATATTCAGGCATTTTAAATAAAGTCCCGGTCACAAAACAGTACGCATAAATTCAGATATAGATCTATTGATGTTACAGACAATAGAATTTCCAACAACCTTTTTCCTCTTCAACATTTTGTAAAATTGATATTGGTGGAAATACTGTTACAACAATCATTGTCACGTGATTGACATATATCAGTAATTACTTATCGAATCAAAAAGTAGTTTAAACAAAAGTTGTGTATAATTAATTTATAAACAACTTTTATTTAAACCAAAAATGTGTGAAATGAATATTTTTCTAAATATTTTAAGAATTCGAAAATATGTATAAAATAACTGCTTTTTGGCTAGATAGAATATGCCCAAAATCTAATCAGATCTGCGAAATAAAAATTAATGTCTATGTTCAAACTTTCTTAAAAATCGGAAGGATGGCTTTCTTGATATCTTGTTTACATACGGACGGACTAAATATTTTTTTTGCTTTATTAAAATGTACTAACTCTAATTCGTCAGAAAAAGTGAAAAAAAGGTGTAAAAATGTTCGGTTTTTAAGCGTCGCATAACTCATCTTATTTCATAAGATTTATCGCTCTTGTCTGTTAAAAATATGATAATCTTTCCATTTGTTTTAGTTATATGTTTTTGACTAACCTTGCAATTTAAATGGTAATGAATGCATAATAATTGTTTATTTTAGAAACAGGAAAATCTATACAAAGAATATTTAGTAAACAAACATCACATATTTATACAAAAACAAACAATTAAATTTTAATTCAATCTACTAAAGCTTCGACATATTTCCTTCAATTTCTAAAATAAATAACTATTATGAGTTTATTACGTATTTAAATTGCAAGATTGTTGAAAAACATTAACAATTGAAACTTTTAACAAATAAGGAGGGTAAATTCAGCATTGAAATTTATAACTGCAAATACCTATAATGTAAAACGTAAATAATCACCAAACCTCAATTTTTATGCTAATTTGCATTAATTTCCTATTTGGATATAACTTTTGATTCAAAACAACTTTTTTAATACCATTATTCTGTAGTGTAGAAAGCAATGGTACTTTATTTTCATATTTATTGGTTGACATCGTATACGGCTTAAAAAATTATTATCTGATGCTTGCATTTTAAGGTATAGCTTGTGCATAACTTTTTATCAAGAATGACTATTTTTCAAAAAACTAATAAAGTTTTCCAACTTAAGTAGAAACACTCACTTAGATTACAACCTCAAATAACGGGAAATGTTGAAGAAAAATAAGTATTGCTCTTAACTGTACTTAAAATACAAAAGATGGTCATCAATTATTTTCATTTGTATTTATTATTACCATAAAATTCCAGAATAATAAAACATTACCATAAATTATTTTCACATTTAAGTTTTGTACATCCCTGAATGAAAAAAACTCCTTTAGGATATAATTTAAGAATCGATCCCAGAGTTCTCGTTACATAAAGATTTAAACGCCCCCCTGATACCAAAAGGTTAATACAAGTTCTGAACTGAGCATCGTAAACCTCTTATTATTAACTTATTTGTTCTAAAAACTAATACGTTTATATAATGTTTAGAACTTTGTTAAACATAGACATCAACCGCCATATTTTCACAAGAAAATTGTTTTTGAAACTTTGTAATTACTACTAAAGACTACTTAAATTGTTTATTGCGTGAAAAGCATTAGAAACTCGAAGCTCGAAAAAACTTGTGTTATTCAAAATCTGATCGACCAAAATAGAATACGACAGAATGTATTTTATTTTTATTTTAGCCATCAGCGTTTCCTTTTATCAAGTATAAAGATCTTTAAACTTTTCAAAAACAGCTTACTAGATTGCGGAACATATTTGTTAGGTAACTAGAACCCAAGATATAAAGTGATTGAAAATCAACATTCTTTTATACGTTCGTTTGGCTCTTTGATCTTGACAACTTCCATGCTTTAAAGTTTAAAGTCAGTGATTCTAATATAAAGAACTTAATACCTGTACAGAGTGTTCTAAAGGTGCATACTTTAGATAACAAAGAAAGTTGACAATTTAATTAAAAAAGTTAAGTATCGAATTTGTTCTTTTTTGACAATCCGCAGCGTACTTATTAAATTAACCAAAGTTTTAAATGTTATCAAATTAGTTGCATAGAACTGCAAAACAAAACGAGATCGTGCTACGGACAGAAAAAGTTTGGGTTAACCTTGTTTGAATTAAAAGAACAAACAAGATAAATTTAAACAATTTGTCTTTTAACTCAAGTATATCAAAACTTCACGAAGCAATAAAATCTAATATACAGGATGTCCTAATTACCATGGGCCACTATTGCTATCTCGGTAAGTAAAACAACTACAAGGTTCGTCAAATTAGATAAAATTTGTAGCTTTTAGGGGACATTAAAAACCAGGTTTTAGTATAAAAAAAAATTCTCTTCCGAGAGAATAAAACTTAAATTATATTTTCACCATTAAATTAAAACAAATATAGACATGTAATACATCGCTAAACTTAGAAGACAAAAGTTTTGTTGTAAATGGAATATAAAATACAGGTCCGTATTTAAAAAAGTGAGTTGATGACAATACTCAAAGACTAAATAAAATACCAAATTAGAGAACGTAAAAAATTCAAAATTTTTTTTGTACAAAATTTCTGTAAAAATTATACTTTTTATTATTTGATAAGGTATATTTATAGGCAATTTGATAAGGTTGTTATTATTTGGGAAAGCAATAAAACATTGTTAATATTATTAGTAATTTTGGCCGTTTTGAAGTAAAGTTTTTTAAATTTGGTAAATTTTATCATGGATCAAAATCAAGGTAAAAATAACCTTTTCTAATAAACGAAAAATTACTTAAAAATCATCGAATTAATGTTGTTGTAATGTTTATTTTCCGATAAGGCGTTTACGAGGGTTAAGTAAAACTTCTCGACCTGACATTGGTCAAAATTTATCTTTTCTGTTTGGGTGCAAATATCATTAGTTTACGTGATACGTCTCAACTTCTTCTTTTAAGTAGTTTGCTTACACACATTTGGATAAATTGTACCGTCATAAAATTTTCTCATTTTGAGCTATTATACCTCTAAGAAAATTTGTCTGAAGTAGAACAAAATTTATGGAGTCTCTACCCCTTCCACGTCAACCGTTATAAAGTGGACAACTAAATTTAAATTAGGTCGCAAATCCCTCAAAACTGACACACAATGACAATAGGCATATAAAGATGAGTGAGTGAGTGCTCAAAAAAATTACCATGCAAGCGCTCTACCCAAGTGGGTGAAGCATTTGCAAAATCGCAATCGAAAGCATGGGTCTGGTACTACACTTCAAAACGAAACAGCAGTTCAAGCATTGGGTGGAAGCTAATGGTTTATCGCCAAACAAAATAAAATCTATGGCATCTGCTAGCATCTTGACCAGCATGTGAAATGATCCTGTTAATTAATTACTTTGTAAAAGGCAGACCAATTACTAGCAAATATTAGTCGAACATTTTTGACTAGCCAAATGCCAACATTCGTGACAAGAGGTTTTAGTTTGAAGAAGAAGGGGTAGAGATATGATTTGTTGGGCGACTTTCACACATTCTTCTTATTTCTTACTCTTACATATCCATATATGTTTGCGTTCCACAAAAAATGTTGGATTTTTACGTTCTCCACGCATCCGTCTGATCCTCCTACGACCATTGTGGGCCCACAAGCAAAATTGGGACTCGTCACTAAACACAATTTGATGTCATTCTTGCGCCCAATTAACCGTTTCGTTGCTCCACTCTAGTCTGCGTAGACGGTGAAGTGGTGTAAGAGGAGACATAAAATGGACGATATGAACGCAATCCATAAGATCTTATCCGGCGATAAACAGATGACATTGACATCCTAAGTCCTGTACTTTTCATCTAATCATTTTCAATTAAACGAGTTGTTGAAAATCTATCTTGTGGCCAAAACTGGGCTAAAGCGACGTCTTGATCTTGCCTTTGGGCGTCCAGTCCACGGGACGATGTTGAATTCTCGGCCATTTGGCCAACATCAATACCGATGAAACATTTTGTAGACAGCATTTCTCTGACAGCCCAGCCTCTCTCATACCAATAATACGGCCACGTTCAAAATCACTTAATTAGACAAGATGTTGATGTTGATGTACTCTCGGCATTGTTTTCAAGTTTAGACTAAAATTGTGAAGAAACAACAACAATTTGCAAACTTGACAGTTACTAAATAGTCTAATACTTTAAATTTATTGTTACTATGTGCTATGGAAGCAACAGCCAAAAAACCAAAATTACTGGCTAGATTTTATGCAAATTTTAATCATTACTTTGTATAATGGAAATAGACGTTTTCTAAAAATTTCATTAAAATCGTTTGACAACTTCTAGGTGTTGCAATTTTTCTGGAAGTCAGTATATGTGCTCAGAATGAGAAGTCTAGATGAACGGAAGTAGACTAATAAACATGGTGAAGTGGTCGTACATCGATTTGTTTTTATAGACCCATGCAATTTCTCTTGCTTATTTTATGTTATTCATATTTATACAGGGTTCTTTCTAATTGAATGTCAATATTTAAGGGAGCGATTTTTGGGTCCATTCTAAAAAAGAACACTTTATATTAACGATGCCTAAACGTCTTGGAAGCTAGTGAACTCTCAAAGAACGCTACAATGTTAGTAGAATGTTAGTAGAAAAAGTTGTGTAATTGTAATTAATTACAGAAGTGGATTAAGCAAGCAATTTCGCATGATGACAGAAAAGAATCTCTTTGAAGCATTCTTTTTGAGTAAACTTAGGGTCACCCTTTATTTGGGTTGTAAAATCTGTAAACCTTAATTTATAAAATAATGTCTATTCGCACAATTTGGAAAATGCCAAAATTCAACTGTTGACGTTGCTTGATGGTATTTATTTATCTATTTTTTTATTTAATACACCCCTCAAACAGCAATGTGCCATTCATGTAAGGAAAATAAACTGAAAACAAAAAATATATATTTAAACGATAACTTTTTCGACATCTAGTGTCGACTCGTGAAAGCGTTCACGTACGTAAATGTAAGCAACTTTTGCCGACAGGTATGTAAAGCAGCTACATAGTCGATTCTTCAATAATTATAGCCAACATAACAGTTGGCAAGTATAAAATTCCGAATCGCCTGCACTAAAGTACGCAAGAGGTTGTACAATAGCAAACAAAACTGAGAATCACCCGACAGCTGTTTTGTCCTTTTGGGACTCATCGGGAGTAAGAGAACGTACGTGAACGCTTTCACGAGTCGACACTAGATGTCGAAAAAACTTATCGTTTAAATACTGTGATCCCTCCAGTAAGGCATAGGTCGACAGCGCGCGTTTGTACAATAGTGAACTTACACTTGAGTTCTCTCACTCCGATGAGTCCCAAAAAGCCGAAACAGCTGTCGGGTGATTCTCAGTGTTTGCTTGCTATTGTACAACCTCTTACGTACTTTACTGCAGGCGATTCGAAATTTTTATACTTGCCAACTGTTATGTTGGCTATAATTATTAAAGAATCGACTATGTAACTGCTTTTTACATACCTGTCGGCAAAGTTGTATATATATATATAAATAAATAAATAGATGATGGACAAACAAACACTGAACGTATATGACCAGAAGTAAGAAAACAATTGTTATAAATTACATAATTATTACTTTTGGTTTAGATTATCATTCACCAATTAGTCAAAAAAAGGAACAATCTTATTTACTTACATTTCATTTAAGTTTCGTGATTCAAACCTGGATATTATTATTTTCATAGCATTTAAGCATAAGTTATTAATAATATGTGTTTTTTTTACAAATTATATGTAGAACAAAATTGTTAATTATAATTGTAAGTCACTTGTATAATGTATAAATGCAAACGTACATTAAAAATGACTAGATAACATTGTATTTTTCTACATTCTCAATATGATAGAAAATCGTGGGATTTACCTATATAAATTGTTAGGCAAATTTTCGCGTACAACTTGAAGTGATTTGTTGTATTAACATTATAAAATCGTTAAAACATAGACGGGTTTCAAATCTTTGATGTGCCAAGTACCCAGGAGGTTAACCAGAGCATCCTCTAATTTATAAGTTTAAGGGGAAACAACGGTTTTCACTCGAAAAGCCCTTTGAATTTTGGTGCCAACTTCACGTTAAAGTAATTCGGAGCTGAAGACAAAAGAATGTTCCGTTTCCACACTTGGTCTTCGACTCGATATTTAAAGAAACGTTTCCGCAGGTTATAGCGATTACGATGTTTCTTGTAGACTCTAGCTAATCTTTGTAATATGTGTCGACGGATCTCTTCGTACTTTGTAGCAGGAATCCTGTATTGTCTGGAGCCACATCAGGTTTATTAAGTTTAGTCGGTGAACGAAAAGAACGTACTTTTACAACATGTTCTCTACCAAATAGTGCAAACAATGGAGTGCATTCAATCACTTCGTGTTTTGCAGTTTGTATCGCGTATCCGACCTTTGCGAGATTCACGTCCCAATGCCGGTGATTAGTGTATTATAAACGGCGAGCTTTGTTTTTAACACACAGTTTATCCACTCGGCAGGTTTCGCCTTAAAATGATAGCAAGCTGTAAACCGAATTTTAGCACCATACTGTCCCATAATTTCGTAAAGTTCTTGCTACGAAACTAGACCCCATGGGTAAAGGTTGGCATGTTTAGGTTTTACGAGTTTCCTTAAACCTTGAAGCAAATGCTTTGCCAAGACAAACCAATCCACAATTGCACACTGTTTTGTAAACCACACTATACAGGTTTATACTGATCTACTGGAGCACCATAAATAACACTTACATCACAATACAGTATTAGAAATGTTCCATACGAATAAATAAATAAATGTTCGATACTATTTTGCAAAATTACCTGTTTTGTGTGTATGAGGAAACGACATAAATTGACATTTATTGCTGAATCTTGACTTATCCGTGGAAGTTTAAACAAACAAGTCGAAATCAGAACTGAAGTGCAATTTTCTATCGGATTTGGCATTTCTAGAATATGTTAACAAAATTTAAAGTTTGGAAGGTTACGTAATAATTCTTGAAACGGTTTCTTATTCTCCTTTTCGTTTCTTAAATGACGCAACAAACGATGTCGTTTGCCCGTTTAGGGACATAGCTAAGCGGTAGATATGCTAGTTAAGAAAATTTGCCACCTCTGGTTTGACTACAGATAACTGTAAAATATTTTCTCACGCCACTTTTAATAGTTTGTTTTAACCGTGCTTTGGAGGTCATGTTAAACCGGGGGACCCGTTTAGCATACTAACATTATTCGGCAATTGTTACAAAACGTCCCAGTGACTTTAAACCCATCTGGCCGACGTATATATCTAAATAATAAATCTGCTAAAACCTAAGACCAAAAGACCAAAAGAAATAAACAAGATTTCAATGAATGAATGAACATTTGATAAATAATAAAAATTGAAGAAGGAACTCACTTTTCTACTTCAGTTTTAATTTGTCAATTTGAAATTAAACTAAAAAAACTTAAAATCGCACTTACTTTACATTACAATATGTAATTTATCAAATTGTTCAAAAAAAAATTAGACGACTTATATTTTAAAATTTTTTGAAAAATTTATTTTTTAGTTCTGATGAAATGTTGTCTACAAATGTTTATTATACAGGGAGACATAATTATTTTTCAGCATAGTACAGCTAGATTCTGAAAACAACTGTAATTGGCTTGCAAATTGGTGTAGGTAATTATAGAAGGTTTTTAGTTTGAGTTTCATGCCAAGCAGAAAGCTTAGTACAATTATAAAATTCATTTTCAAAATTAATGTTTTAAATATTATTGCCACTTGCGTGATAAACAGTTGATATAAGTATAATTCTTTACAATTTTGAAAAGAACTTATGCGAAGAAAGAAAAATGCATGAATAAGTAGGTATTCCAATTTGAGTGGAATTGATACTTAATGATGGTTTGCAACTTTAACAAAATTTTAATACAATAAAATAAGCGTTAACTGCATCGCCTCGATAGGCGAAAATAAAATTGCGTTTTAGAAAAAAATGGTTCAATCAGAAGCAATAGACAATAGAATTTCCAACAATTTTGTTCTATCAACCTTTTTTGTAAATTTGATATTGGTGGAGATATGGTTCCAACAATTATTGTCACGTGGTTGTTGTATCTCAGTAATTGCTTGTCGGATCAAAAAAACAGTTTAAATCAAAGTTGTGTATAATTAAATTATAACTTTTATTTGAAACAAAAATGTGTAAAATAAATATTTTTCTAAAGATTTAAAAAATTCAAAAACCTGTGTAGATTAACGGCCTTTTAGGCTACATAAAATATTTCAAAATCTAACCAGACCTGCAAATTATAAATAACCTTGATCTAAAAAGTTTCATAAAATGATGGTTTTTTTGATATCTCGGCCGTCGGTCATAAAATTTTGTTTGCTTTATTATAACGTTTGGAAAAAAGTGAAAAAGGAGTTAAAGTTTGTAAACCGCCGACATAACTACTCATCTTATTTCATAAGCACGAAGTGGCCAAACTTGCAAATTAAGTTTTGTGTTTGATTGCCCCTCCTAAACGAAGTGAAAGAAATATATCCTAAACTAAAACGTTATTTCCGCTTCAATCTAATTTTTATACACGGTGGCCAGAAAAATACGGACAAACGCCAGGTAGAACGATTCTTTGTTCAATTCTGAGGCGATAATCTTAATCCAAAAAGTTATGCGATCCTTCCTTAAGGCGCACGTGACCATCAAACCTTAAGATGTACGGCTAAAATTTATCAAAATTCGTCAAATTTATCTAGTAAAATCATTGTGGTGAAATTTAGAAATGGAATTATCTCAAATACATCGATGTAACTAATCGATTAATCTTTGTTTAATTCTGTTGGGTCTCAAATTCAGTGGAATATTATCCAGTACTTCTTCTAAAACGTTAACGTACCTACTCAATTCCATTTAGACGATTTGGAAGAAATATTGGTCCAACAACTCGGAGATTTAAAATCCCCAGCCAAACATTTACCGAAAATCTTCTCTGATGTCCAATTTCCCTTACTGCCTTGGGATTTTCGTCCGCCCAAAAATGAAAATTATGGCTATTAAAGACGCCATCTCTCGTAAACAAGCATTCGTCGCTCCAGAGAATATGCAATAAAAACTTCGGCTCTTCTTGAATTCTTTGTAAAATAATGGTCTCGTGCGCCTTAAGGAAGGATCGCATAACTTTTTTGGATTAAGATTATCGCCTCAGAATTGAACAAAGAATCGTTCTACCTGGCGTTTGTCCGTATTTTTCTGGCTACCGTGTATAGACAAAATTTTATTATTCTAACCTGGATTTTATTTATGGTGACTTGTTACTTGATGTAACCTTCGACAACTTTGGAACAGTGAATTCTTCAACCTGTGTTGTTTTCCACGATGTTCTTTGTTCTTTCTTTCTACCTTTGACGTTTTTTCCTAAATTTTTCAAATTGTTCGTAAATTTTAATTCACAAAGCATTTTTTTTTTATCAAAATAATTCGATTTTATACACAACATTGCCCTGGCTTACTAAAAATATTGCTATATTTTAATACTAACCAATTGATATAGTTATACATTTATACATTAAAAATGACCTTGCAATGGCTGCAATATGTATAAAGAGAAAGAAAATGATAACGATAAATTGTCGATTGTTTTCTCACACCGATTCAAATAAACTAAGGTAATTTTTAAACATCATAATATTGGTCAAGGGAATTACCAACTTTTTTGAATTTAATCACCTTCGGAACTCTTAAGCTTTTAATAGAATACCATAGATTTATTAAAATCGATTCTAATAAACATGGAATTCAACAAACTGAACTAGTAATTTGTCAGTCCTATGTCGTGATTTGATTTTTACATGCTGTTGTTATAGATAAATAATTGAAAATCAATGTGTATAAACATATTCATTATGCTTTGTCCAAGAAATGTGACAATAAAATTGTTCTTTATTTTATTTAATGATTTTTTAATGACATTTTTTACAAAATTGATTTAAGTCTGAATTCTTTATAAAACGACCAAACGTTGCCTACACCTTATTATAAAGGTACACTTCAGTTGGTACAAATCAAAATTTCAGGTGCTTTAAAAATGACTTGCACTTTAAAGCTATTATTTATATATACATTTGTGGTTTCTAAAGTTAATGGTGCATGGAAGTTCGAGGAATACAGCAATAATAATTTTCATACATGCATAAATCATGTGATAGGACAAGTTTTTACAGAAGATGAAACCCTGCTGATTGTATCATCGAGAAGTGGATATTATCCTAAGTTCGTTACAAATCCTCGAATACTATTTTCTACTACTGAATTTCGATCTTTGAAACAATTCAGACTCTTTAAATTTGGAATCGTTATGAACATGAATGGCACAGAAAACATTAGAGAAAATTTTACCATTGGTTGGAACAATATTCAGTAATGATAATCTTGATGCAAACGTGAAATGGGTTATTGTTACACCACATCGATCTACAATAGAAAATTATTTCTTAGAATTTTGGAATTCAGGAATAAATAATCTTGTCGTGTTGCTGTACGATTCTAATAACACCAATAGTGCTCCGCAAATATACATGAGTGATCCTCAAGCGGTTCCTAATAATTGCGGAAAGGCATTAAATTTACTGAGTAAGCAACCTTGCAATTCCAAAATTACAATTGAATTTCCTCAAGTTCTTAGGAAGTACACGAACTGCACTTTTACGTATGTTACAATGAGTCAGTTAAAAGGAACTAGCAAACAGATTGTCCACATTGTATCCCATTTCATCATAAATCAAATAACTAATCATTTAAATTCAAATTTTAAATCTATTGAAATATATGAATATGAAGAAAGTAATGTCCATCCTCTTACAATTTATACCCATTTTTATAGAGTACTGTTAAAGGGTATATTAGTCCAATATTTTATAATCCAAAAGCTATGTGGGCCGTTCCAAAGCTACAAAGGTTCCACTAGCATTAGTAATAAAAGTTCTGTTTAAAAAATAGTTTGGGCATTAATTGCATTTTCGTTTTTTATTACAGCAATTGTTTGGTGGTTAATTCTTAAATATAAAAATAATGAATGTGATTTTACTTTAATTTTGCTAAGTGTTTGGCAAACAACGTTGTTTGGATCCGTAAATAGACTTCCTGTACTTTGGGCATTGCGTTTACTATTTTTGAGTTATACACTATATTGCATCCACACGCAAGCTGTATTTAATTCAAAAATTGTGGAAATCCTAACTATACCTCAGTATGAACGTGGTATTCAAAATTTAAATGATCTTGCTGAATCTAATCTTAAAGTTATTATAGACAAATACACAGACTATTTATTTGCAGACTTTTTTGTCGCTAATTATACCCACCATTATTACAAAATATGTCAATCGATGCGTGTGGTTTCAAGTTATGAAGTTCCTGATGTATTCTTTAATTGTGTAAGACAGAGGCAGTGCGCTGCATTCTTTTCAGGAATTGAAGAGTACTTGAATGTTACCTTTTTTGAAAAATCACATATATTTGAAGACAATTCGGTTGTCGGTAGCATGGGTTACGCTTTGGGGACCAACCGTGGCAATTACATATCGTTAACTTTTGATAAGATGGTATACAATCTTGTCGAATCTGGAATAATCGATAATTGTGTCATGAAAGTTGATAAATACGGAACAGTTTCATTGGACAAAACCGAACCATTACCTTTAAGCGTTGATGAATTTTACATTGTTTTTATTTACTGGAGTGTATGTTTAACAATCAGTCTGTGCTTTTTCATTGCTGAAATTCTTGTAAAACGTTCTAATCACTTATTAACCAACAAATGCATGTCTTAATAAAATTGTAGTTTCATCTTGCGGTGTATTTACAATATAGTTTTAAAATATTTATATCTCAGAAATAAAGTTCGAAATTCAAATTTTAGTTGAAAAATTAGTTTTGAATGTCGAATTTATTTCGATGATTACCAAAGTAACACTACAACTACTACCACAAAGTGTGTTTTTACAATGTTGTTCTTATTGAGTCACTTGCATTATTGTAATTTAACTATAATCCAAAATATTTAGTGGAATATATTATTTCTACGTCTAGACTGTGTTTTGTTATTGAATGAGCAGTTTTAATTTATGATAATTGTTGCGTACTCCGTAAATGTATGCATAGAGACATATTCTTTACAACACAGCATGAGTTAAGAGTTGTCACAAAACAGTTTTAATAAAAGTTTTACCAAATAAATTGTTGTATATTTCATAATCATACCTACCTACACATTGTTAATCGAATGATGTATGTTCTGTGTGTCCTACGAAAATACACATATTATTAATAACTTATGCTTAAATTCTATGAAAATAATAATATCCAGGTTTGAATCACGAAACTTAAATGAAATGTAAGTAAACAAGATTGTTCCTTTTTTTTGAGTAATTGGTGAATGATAACCTAAACCAAAAGTAATAAATATGTAATTTATAACACTTGTTTTCATACTTTGGTGATATACGTTCAGTGTTTGTTTGTCCATCATCTATTTAGTTATATATATATATATATATATATATATATATATATATATATATATATATATATATTATTTATATATATATTTATATGTACTGATGTATGTTTTTATTTGACAATAAACAGTGACCTGAGGAAGTACTCACTTTGAGTACGAAACGTCGCCAAAACTCATACAATAGTTTTTGAATTGCCCCTCCTAAAAGAAGGTGAACCAACAATAAAAAATGAAAAGTTAAGGAGGAAACATCCTTGTACCTGTCAAAGTTTTACTTATTTTCGGTAAATAATCTACAATCTGTTATTGAGCTATTAATTATAACAAAAATGTTGCTCTTCTGCTAAGAAAATATCTGGTCTTAAATTAGTTTTTCCATTTTAAAATATTCTTAATCTTTCAAATTGTTTCCGCGCTAGAAATTAATGTAATTCGAGTAAGTGAAAGACACGCACCAGAAAATGTGGCTTATTACTTGACTTGTTCGCATATAAAAATATAACTAAGGTTTACTATTAAATGTAATGTAATTGGTACGATAATAAAAGCAATAACTTCATATAGAAATAAACAGTTCAATTTTAGAAAAAAACATTTACAAGAAAATTATTTTAGGTTTTTTTGATGGTGAAACATTTTTGTAGAAATTACGGCAGTTCTAATTCTAAAATCAGCTTCCAGAAGATGACAATAGTATACAGGTGCACGACTTCTTAATTTAAATATGTGAGTCTTGCACATTTTAACATTTATTTTATTTATAATTAATACAATTTGTTTCATTGTGTATGAACATTTGCTTTTCCTAACGGTTTTCTTTCTTATTCAATAAATACGTTTTATTTATTAATAAATTTATAATATTCATAATTGTTGTGAACTCACTATATAACAAATTGTTCTCATTTTTTTTGTCGAGTGGCACCCGTTTAGTAATCAGTAAGTAAGTTTGAGTGTTACAATAAACCATGTATACTAGAAGACCTGTCGGAGCATCTTTTTACATACTACCTCTTATAATAAAACAAAAGGTATTAATTAACGTAATAATTTGTAGAACAAAAATAAGTAATTGTCATAAAATTCTAGTTCGTGATAGAGAATTTGGTATAAACACCTTGGTGTACGAGATGATAAATTAGTCGGTAAGGATTTATACGACAAAATCCTGATGTTGTAATTCAATTTCTATAAAATGAGTTTAAATATTAAACTTCTAATTGTAACTAATAATTAATCATCTTTTTTATCACAAATTTCTGATTTGATAAAAGCTAAAAAAAAGTGACAAACTAAAAAAAGTTAC
The DNA here is from genome assembly GCA_030710515.1 of Abscondita cerata. NCBI lineage: Eukaryota > Metazoa > Arthropoda > Insecta > Coleoptera > Lampyridae > Abscondita > Abscondita cerata. The sequence continues at coordinate 12,536 of JALBCR010002800.1, read as the reverse complement.
GGCAATTGGAATCGAACTATGGTTTAGTGTGCAAAGCACACAATACCATTTAACCAACTCAATGACGTTTTCATCAAGTGCCAAACCAATTAATAATTGAAAATTCTAAATGATAACTTATTTTACTGATTTTTTTATTAAAATATTTTTTAAACACTCAATATTATTACATAATTCTTTTATTTAATTGATCTAAAAATATGTTGCTGTGATGTGATCAAATTGTGCCAGAAAAAAAGATATGCATTAGTTTTGAATTTAATATAGTAAACGCATACGTTAACTTTTTCGTAGGACACACAGAATATACATCATTCGATTAACAATGTGTGTAGGTATTGTAGATTATGAAATATACAACAATTTATTTGGTGAAACTTTTATTAAAACTGTTTTGTGACAACTCTTAACTCATGCTGTGTTGTAAAGAATATGTTTCTATGCATACATTTACGGAGTACGCAACAATTATCATAAATTAAAACTGCTCATTCATTAACAAAATATAGTCTAGACGTAGAAATAATGTATTCCACTAAATATTTGGATTATAGTTAAATTACAATAATGCAAGTGACTCAATAAGAACAACATTGTAAAACACAGTTTGTGGTAGTAGTTGTAGTGTTACTTTGGTAACCATCCGAAATAAATTCGACATTCAAAACTAATTTTCAACTAAAATTTGAATTTCGAACTTTATTTCTGAAATATAAATATTTTAAAACTATATTCTAAATACACCGCAAGATGAAACTACAATTTTACCAAGACATGCATTTGTTGGTTAATAAGTGATTAAAACGTTTTACAAGAATTTCAGCAATGAAAAGACACACACTGATTGTTAAACATACACTCCAAAAAATAAAAACAATGTAAAGTTCATCAACGGTTAAAGGTAATGGTTCGGTTTCGTCTAATGAAACTACTCCATATTTATCAATTTTCATTACAAAATTATCGACTATTCCAGATTCGACAAGAGTGTATACCATCTTGTTAAAAGTTAAAGATATGTAATTGCGACGGTCGGTCCCCAAAGCGTAAGCCAAGCTACCGATAGCCGAATTGTCTTCAATTATATGTGATATTTCAAAAAGGTATCATTCAAGTAATCTTCAATTCCTGAAAAGAATGCAGCGCACTGCCTCTGTCTTATACAATTGAAGAATACATCAGGAACTTTATAATTGAAACCACATGTATCGATTGATACATTTTGTAATAACGGTGGGTATAATTAGCGTCAAAAAGTATCAAATACAATTTTGTGTATGTTGTCCATAATTATTTTAAGATTAGATTCAGCAAGATCATCTAAATTTTGAATACCACGTTCATACTGAGGTGTAGTTAGGATTTCCACAATTTTTGAATTAAATACAGATTGCGTGTGAATGCAGTATAGAGTATAACTCAGAAATAGTAAACGCAATGCCCAAATTACAGGAAGTTTATTTACGGATCCAAACAACGTTGTTTTCCAAACATTTAGCAAAATTAAAGTAAAATCACATTCATTATTTTTATATTTAAGAATTAACCACCAAACAATTGCTGTAATAAAAAACGAAAATGCAATTAATGCCCAAACTATTTTTTTAAACAGAACTTTTATTACTAATGCTAGTGGAATCTTTGTAGCTTTTGGAACTGCCCACATGCTTTTGGATTATAAAATATTGGACTAATATACCCTACTACATTACTCTATAAAAAAGGGATAAATCGCAAGAGGAGGGATATTACTTTCTTCATTCTATATTTCAATAGATTTAAAATTGGAATTTAAATGATTAGTTATTTGATTCATGACGAAATGAGATACAATAAAGATAATCTGTTTGCTAGTACCGTTTAACTCACTCCTAGTAAGATATGTAATAGTGCAGTTCGTGTATTTCCTAAGTACTTGAGGAAATTCAATAGTAATTTTGGAATTACAATGTTGCTTACTCAGTAAATTTAAAGCCTTTCCACAATTATTAGGAACCGCTTGAGGATCACTCATGTATATTTGCGGAAAACTATTGGTGTTATTAGAATCGTACAGCAACACGACAATATTATTTATTCCAGTATTCCAAAATTCTAAGAAATAATTTTCTATTGTAGATTGATGTGGTGTAACAATAACCCATTTCACGTTTGCACCAAGATTATAATTAATTAATTCTCTTTCCAACAAATAGTTAATATTTTCTCTAACGTTTTCTGTACCATTCATGTTCATAAGGATTCCAATTTTAAATAGTCTGAATCGTTTCCAAAGATCGAAATTCAGCAGTAGATAATAGTATACGAGGATTTGTAACGAACTTAGGATAATATCCACTTCTCGATGATACAATCAGCAGGGTTTCATCTTCTGTAAAACATGTCCTATGACATGATCTACGCATGTATGAAAATTATTAGTGCTGTACTCCTTGAACTTTAATGCACCATTAACTTTAGAAACCACAAATGTATATATAAATAATAGCTTTAAAGTGCAAGTCATTTTTAAAGCACCTGAAACTTCAATTTGTACTAACCGAAGTGTACCTGTCTACTAAGGTGAAGGCAACGTTTGGTTGATTTATAAACAATTCAAACTTAAATCAATTTTTAAAAAATGTCATTAAAAATTATTTTATCATTAAATAAAATCAAGAACAATTTTATTGTCACATTTCTTGGACAAAGCATAATAAATATGTTTATACACATTGATTTTCAATTATTTATCTATAACAACAGCATGTAAAAATCAAATCACGACATAGGACTGACAAATTACTAGTTCAGTTTGTTGAATTCTTGCTGTTATTAGATCGATTTTAATAAATCTACTGGTATTCTATTAAAAGCTTAATAGTTCGAAGGTGATTAAATTCGAAAAAGTTGGTAATTCCTTGACCAATATTATGATGTTTAAAATTGCTTATTTATTTGAATCGGTGTGAGAAAACAATCGACAATTTATCGTTATCATTTTCTTTCTCTTTATACATATTGCAGTGATTGCAAGGTCATTTTTAATGTATAAATGTATAACTATATCAATTGGTTAGTATTAAAATATAGCAATATTCGTAGTAAGCCAGGGCAATGTTGTGTATAAAATCGAATAATTTTGATTATAAAAAGTGCTTTGTGAATTAAAATTTATGAACAATTTAAAAAATTTAGAAAAAAAACGTCAAAGTTAGAAAGAAAGAACAAAGAACATCGTGGAAAACAACCCAGGTTCAAAGAATTCACTGTTCCAAAATTGTCGAAGATTACATCAAGTAACAAGTCACCATAAATAAATCCAGGTTAGAATAATAAAATTTTGTATATATAAAAATTAGATTGAAGCGGAAATAACGTTTTAGTTTAGGTATATTTCTTTCACCTTCTTTTAGGGGGCAATCAAACACAAAACTTAATTTGCAAGTTTGGCTACCTTTCGTGCTTATGAAATAAGATGAGTAGTTATGTGGCGGTTTTACAAACTTTAACTCCTTTTCACTTTTTCCAAACGTTATAATAAAGCAAACAAAATTTTATGACCGACGGCCGAGATATCAAGAAAGCCATCAGTTTATGAAACTTCTTAGATCAAGGTTATTTATAATTCGCAGGTCTGATTAGATTTTGGAAATATTTCATGTAGCCTAAAAGGCCGTTAATCTACACAGGTTTTTGAATTTTTTAAATATTTAGAAAAATATTTATTTTACACATTTTTGTTTCAAATAAAAGTTATAATTTAATTATACACAACTTTGATTTAAACTGTTTTTTGATCCGACAAAGCAATTACTGAGATACAACAACTACGTGACAATAATTGTTGGAACCATATCTCCACCAATATCAAATTTACAAAAAGGTTGATAGAAAAAATTGTTGGAAATTCTATTGTCTATTGCTTCTGATTGAACCATTTTTTCTAAAAACGCAATTTTATTTTCGCCTATCGAGGCGATGCAGTTAACCTTGTTTTTATTGTATTAAAATTTTGTTAAAGTTGCAAACCATCATTAAGTATCAATTCACTCAGAATTGTAATACCTACTTATTCATGCATTTTCTTTCTTCGCATAAGTTCTTTTTCAAAATTGTAAAGAATTATACTTATATCAACTGTTTATCACGCAAGTGGCAATAATATTTAAAACATTAATTTTGAAAAATGAAATTTATAATTGTACTAAGCTTTCTGCTTGGCATGAAACTCAAACTAAAAACCTTCTATAATTACCTACACCAATTTGCAAGCCAATTGCTGTTGTTTTCAGAATCTAGCTGTACTATGCTGAAAAAATTATGTCTCCCCAGTATAATAAACATTTGTAGACAACATTTCATCAGAACTAAAAATAAATTTTTCAAAAATTTTAAAATATAAGTCGTAATGTAAAGTAAATGCGATTTTTAAGTTTTTTAGTTTAATTTCAAATTGACAAATTAAAACTGAAGTTGAAAAGTGAGTTCCTTCTTCAATTTTATTATTTATCAAATGTTCATTCATTTATTGAAATCTGTTTATTTCTTTGGTATTTTGGTCTTAGGTTTTAGCAGATTTTTTATTTAGATATATACGTCAGGGAGATGGGTTTAAAGTCACTGGGACGTTTTGTAACAATTGCCGAATAATGTTAGTATGCTAAACGGGGCCCCTGGTTTAACATGCCCTCAAAACACGGTTAAAACAAACTATTAAAAGTAGCGTGAGAAAATATTTTTACAGTTATCTGTAGTCAAAACCAGAGGTGGCAAATTTTCTTAACTAGCATATCTACCGCTTAGCTATAACCCTAAACGGGCAAACAACATCGTTTGTTGCGTCATTTAAGAAACGAGAAAGAATAAGAAACCGTTTCAAAATTATTACGTAACCTTCCAAACTTTAAATTTTGTTAACATATTCTGGTGAAATGCCAAATCCGATAGAAAATTGCACTTCAGTTCTGATTTCGACTTGTTTGTTGAAACTTCCACGGATAAGTCAGATTCAGCAACAAATGTCAATTTATGTCGTTACTTATTGAATAACCCTCATACACACAAAACAGGTAATTTTGCAAAATAGTATCGAACATTTATTTATTTATTCGTATGGAACATTTCTAATACTGTATTGTGATGTAAGTAAGTTAGTTATGGTGCTCCAGTAGATCAGTATAAACCTGTATAGTGTGGTTACAAAACAGTGTGCAATTGTGGATTGGTTTGTCTTGGTTAAAGCATTTGCTTCAAGGTTTAAGGAAACTCGTAAAACCTAAACATGCCAACCTTTTACCCATGGGGTCTAGTTTCGTAGCGCAAGAACTTTTACGAAATTATGGGACAGTATGGTACTAAAAATTCGGTTTACAGCTTGCTATCATTTTAAGGCGAAACCTGCCGAGTGGATAAACTGTGTAAGTTAAAAACAAAGCTCGCTGTTTATAATAACACTAATCACCGGCATTGGGACGTGAATCTCGCAAAAGGTCGGATACGCGATACAAAACTGCAAAACACGAAGTGATTGAATGCACTCCATTGTTTTTGCACTATTTGGTAGAGAAACATGTTGTAAAGTACGTTCTTTTCGTTCACCGACTGAACTTAATAAACCTGATTTGGCTCCAGACAATACAGGATTCCTGCTACAAAGTACGAAGAGATCCGTCGACACATATTACAAAGATTAGCTAGAGTCTACAAGAAACATCTTAGATCAAAGCTACAACCTGCGGAAACGTTTCTTTAAATATCGAGTCGGAGACCAAGTGTGGAAACGAAACATTCTTTTGTCTTCAGCTCGAATTACTTTAACGTGAAGTTGGCACCGAAATCTCAAAGGGCTTTTCGAGTAAAAACCGTTAAAGTTATCCCTTAAACTTATAAATTAGAGGATGCTCTGTGTAGCCTCCTGGGTACTTGGCACATCAAAGACTTGAAATCCGTCTATGTTTTAACGATTTTATAATGTTAATACAACAAATCACTTGAAGTTGTACGTGAAAATTTGCCTAACAATTCTATATAGGTAAATCCACGATTTTCTATCATATTGATAATGTAGAAAAATACATGTTATCTAGTCATTTTTAATGTACGTTTGCATTTATACATATTAAAAGTGACTTACAATTATAATTAACAATATTGTTTTACATATAATTTATAAAAAAAAAAACACATATTATTAGTAACTTATGCTTAACTGCTATGAAAATAATAATATCCAGGTTTGAATCACGAAACTTAAATGAAATGTAAGTAAATAAGATTGTTCCTTTTTTTGACTAATTGGTGCTTGATAACCTAAACCAAAAGTAATAATTATGTAATTTATAACACTTGTTTTCATACTTCTGGTCATATACGTTCAGTGTTTGTTTGACCATCATCTATTTATTTATTTATATTTATATATATATATATATATACAACTTTGCCGACAGGTATGTAAAGCAGTTACATAGTCGATTCTTTAATAATTATAGCCAACATAACAGTTGGCAAGTATAAAAATTTTTGAATCGCCTGCAGTAAAGTACGCAAGAGGTTGTACAATAGCAAACAAACACTGAGAAGCACCCGACAGCTGTTTCGTCTTTTTGGGACTCATCGGGAGTGAGAGAACTAGATGTCGAAAAACTTATCGTTTAAATATTGTGATCCCTCCAGTAAGGCATATAGTCGACAGCGCGTTTGTACAATAGTGAACTTACACTCGAGTTCTCTCACTCCCTACAGATTCAATTCACTGGCGAATTTCGAAATAAATTCGCACGATGTTTCTATGAATTATAATAACATTTTAAATTGCAAACTCCTCTTTATTTTATAGTTTTAATTTTCTCTTTCTCATTGAATACTAAACGTTTAGTTGTTTTAAATGTCCAAAATCATAATCACTCTTTGCAATAATTTACAGTTTTAATTTATAGCTTCAGGTCCTAAGTTTTGTTAATTCGGTATTGAGTCTACTTATACAATAGCAAAATCTATCCCATTCTATTTTGTTTATGTATCTAAACAATTAAAGAGAATTAATTAATTTATGTAGCTGCTGTAAACCAGGCCATTATAAACGCGAAAGACTGTACAATCTAAATCTATTCTGTTCTTTAAATTTTATTTAAAATCATTTATATATTCATCACAAAATAATGAGATCAATTCAAATAAGCGCAACATCAGTTTTAATTTATATATGATGTTTATTCAGTTTTTGGAAAATAAAAGTTATACTTACAATTCAGCAAAAATCTTGTATGCAACTCTGTCCATAACCTCGTTTTATGGTCTCGCCACAGTTATGACCTCGCTCCTTCGTCGCATGTTAATAATTCTAGGGCTTGTCCATACAAAAGTAGACTAAAGACTTAATTAAAAGAAACCTTTGTTGATTCAGACGATTATTCGTAGAAACTTAATCGCGTAAACACCAAAATTCTTGAGTTAGTAGGTTTTGTATTGTTTTAATTTTTATTTAATCTTAAAATTACATTAATACTCAAACTAAAATTTGTATTACGACCAATAATTCACTTTGCAAATATAGAGCAATGTACAGCGCGTGTTTGAATTAAGCTACAGTCGTGATAAAGATGCAGTTTTTTCATAATAATATAAGTTTTTTTAAAGCTTTTAGCATTACCATTGTGTTCATATTGTTATCATTTACGTTTCTATTTGATATTCATCTTTTTTTTTTTATAAATTGGGTCATTATTTCTTAATAGATATCAATTTTCTAAAATCAACCCTCGAGTAAGAGCCCCATCGGATACGGCTTTAACTCAAATAACAAATACGTGCTTAAATATCATCTGCACAAAGAAACCCAGAATAAAACAATCAAACATCAGATCATGGAATGTGCAGGGATAGAGAAAAAGTACTACAAGAATTCAAAAATAGAACATAGATATTTTGATTACGAGTGAGACAAAGAAAAAAGACAAGATGTAGAAGAGATAAATGGAGAATGCACTGTTGGGGCGGCGCGTGGAGGCAAGAAAGAAGAAATCTAAGATCTATCATACATTATATGATTGTTAAGGAAAGTGTCCATTTCAGAGAAACTTATGATAGCTACTCTCACTTGCTTGTCTATTTGGGAGTAGTTGTAAACATATCAACTATCGAAGATATCCTCTCACACTATCGGAGAGTTTACTATCAGATACTTCTTCATTGTTAAGAATTGTCTACACGCGAGAAAAGTTTGAAACCTTTATGAAAAAGGATGTTAAAAAAATTTTAGTTGTTGTCATTGCGTAGAAAATTTTAATAAAAAAGGACTTCATATTAAGGATGCTCAGCGATTTCGGAACTTGGTTTGCATGAATGGAGTACATGGATCCACAAATTCGTGATAGACCAATGCAATATGCGATATCTGTTACATGGTTATATTATTTTTTGTAGGTGACTAACTAAAATAATTTTTGTTTTTTGTATTTTCGTATCTTCTTTTATCCAATCATTTTTGGGTGACATTTAATTATTACCTCGCTCTTAAAAAAGACTTTCAGAATTCGAAACACGTTCGCATTGTGAGAGTAACTATCCACATTAAAATTTTAACTCTAGAGAGCAAGTTTCTACTTGCTTACTCTCCGATAACCAGCTGGCTCTCTCCGATAGTTACTCTCAAAAATGTGAGAGGAATACTCTCAGTTGCTCTCGAGACCAAATCTCAAGAGTATTACTATCAAATGGACACTTACCTTTAAAAACAACCCCACAATACAAATAAATAACTTTAGAGTCATCTATCCAGGTTTACTACAAGGATGGACTTGCACTTTGTAGGAAAAATAAATTCGCTGAGTTAGAATCTAGGTTTCTTTAATTTTTTTTATTTAATTCTTTTACTGTGTGTGTGTGTGTGTGTGTGTGTGTGTGTGTGTGTCTTAAGCGAGGTGACAAGTTGACCTGACCTTGACCTCTGACCTGGAGCTGTGACCTCATATAAATCCAGGAAAACATAGGCATGTTATATATCAAAGTGTTCAGGATGTCAAGGGGAATGTTTTTAGATAGGTCCCAAATTGACCTGACTCTTTGACCTCTGTCCTAAAGCAGTGACCTCACGTCTTTAATTTCAGGTTTGTCGAAATAAGCCCATTTTCAAATGGGTTTGGTTATTAGTTGTAATGATATAAATTTAGGGAAGGTTAGAGTCGGATTCACTGGGTTTTAGGTATGACTCATCGCTACAAATTGTATGGATCAATCCAGGCTCGTATGTCGTAACTAATAAATAATTCCTACTGTAAGTTTTTGTGTAATCTGTCAATTCAGTTTGATCAGCTGTTTCAAACTAATTAAAATAATCATAAATTTGTTGTTTTTCGACCAGAAATTTCCTGATTTTCTCTTCATTTTTTAAATTGTGTCATTGAATAAAGGTTGTGGGAAGTTCTAATAATTATAATTTATTTATATATTTGTACAGTTGGAAATGTTACATTAATGTATGCGAACAAGATGTCCACGTATAAAACTTCTTAAAATAATTTTACTTTAGTGTTAAATGCAACGTTTAGTTTTGAGGTACCTATTTAACTGAAATTTAACAATTATTTGATTTAAATACAGTTTTATCTACTCAGAGTGGTTACTGTATTGTGACGCAAAATCAATCAACGTTAATAAAACTAATTAAAAAGGATCCGATCTAATCAGATTCATCTGCCCCATATTCCAAACTTGAACTTTGATTACAACCTATACTAATAATTAAGGGTTCCACAAGTTCAAACCGCTGCTCAATATCCCACCACTTCTTCATTTCTTTTTCAGCATGTTGAATGCATTTCGTCCAATATGTACCATCTATTCTTTCGAGGGATTGTTTCCACACTTCTCGTACATGTTCATCGGTGTACTGTGAATTCAACTCTCCAATTTTTTATTATAGTACTCCTTGCAATTAGCCCAAATTAATTCGATTGGGTTAAATTGGCAATGATACGGAGGTAATCTTAGTATCTTATGGCCGTTTCTAAGTGCAAGCTCATAAATTTTTTTCGGTTTTGGATTTTCGTTAACTAATTGTAAAGTCTTGTTTTAACATTTTTGATCATGCATTACATTATGCTTTAATAAAAATGTACACAAATCATGTTTGGTCGAGGAAGCATTGGGTATTTTTTCTTTTAGTGTTGAATGGTAACTGGCGTTGTCTAATATAATTAAACTAGGTTTTGTTAAATTTGGTATCAAATCATTTTCAAACCATTCTCATGTCACCATGATAATCTTCTTTTGGGGATTTAGATGAAAATAGAAGTGAAGCATTAGAAATAAAGCCGTTCCAGTTTCCTGCATGTACAACAATAAACCTAAAACCAAATTTTTAGTTGTAAGTATAAAATCAGGGTCAAACATTTTGCCTTCTCCAAGTGGCTTTTTCTTTATGCTTTGTTTAGAAGCATCATGTCAACTCCTTTTTGGTGAACCTCTACTAAATATCCAAGTTTCATCCATATATACAGGGTCATACAATGCAAATCCTTCTCAGTAAAATATTCTCGTAAAAATCTAACACGACTTGCTGCAATGTGGTTTTGTTCAAATAAACCACGTCTGCCATCATCAAGTTTAAAGGAAAATCCAATATTATGTAAGAGTCCACTTTTGCTAAAGTTGAATACACCAGCGGTAGCAATTTCATGTTGCAATGTTGCAACAGTAATATGTTGCCCTATATTATTCATAATTACTTATAAAAAACTAATTTGAGCAATACTTACGATTATTATGCATATCATAAATTGTACGTTTAACCACATCTTTCACGAAGTTATCAACGTCACAAGACTTTGACTTCCTACGTTTTTGTTTTGGCACTACAGGTTCTTCGTTCTCCTTCACATTTCTTTTTTTTAATCGAAGATACAGTATTTATGTTAACGCCATGCTTCTGCAGTTCGCTAATGAATGAAGCCGTAAGATGAAATAGTATTTTTAATTCATAAAATACCTGCATAACTGACGTGAAAGGCAACAATACAGCACCGTTGTCACGTTCTCGCATAAAATAGTCCATTACTTTCATAATGACTGCTTGGTTTCCAATTTCTTTGGCATTGCAACTATTCCTATGCTATCATAATAATCATTAATTTATTGTTAATACCATGTACTTACTTAATCTGCCTCGATATAATAATTGATTAGTATTGAAAAATACTGATTTGAATAAAGGAAAGATTAAAAAATTCGAAAACGGTGTGGCAACTTGAAGTACGAATGTAAGGTTATGACAATGTAAACAAAGAAAATTATTCGACGTACGTTTTCTTGTTTGCACATAAAATAAACGGCACGACATACGTTTCTCAATTGCATTTTGCTGATATTTGATTTACAGAAACAGAAAACTGTGTCACGTCGATTATCATAGTTTACTGCAATGAGTCATACCTAAACCCGGTGAATCCGACTATACGTTGAATACAACCATTGCAACTATGAAAACGTTAATTGACGTAAAATAATTTGTTGAAATAAGGGCATTAATGTAAAATGAAATTTTTTGAAAATACACGGTATATAAAGTCTGTTTAGAATAGAATATATATTTGGTTAAGCGATTTTGCATACATTGCATAAATTTATCCAGCAATCGTCGAAGAGAATTCTGTTTTACTATACATACATAGCCACCCTGGGGCCGTTTATAAAGAATGGCTAGAGAAAAAGAAGAAATGAATGTAGAACCAGAGTTAGATAAGAGATAGGACGTTCACAGTTTGTCCGAAGTTGAAGAACAGAAGGCAGGAAGACAAGATCAGGCCATATGTGGGACCAAGTTCACAATAATATGAATAAAAATTAGAAGATCAGGAAGAATAACAATTAAAATTTTTAACGAATGATTTGAGAACAAGAAATTTAGTAAAGAGATAGTAAGTGGTTTTTTGAAGAGAGAATGGGTAAAACATATGAAGAAACTAACCGAAAATGAAAGATAAAATTATAAAAAAATTGCACAAGGAATTCAAAAATGACACGTAAAACTTGAAAATAGAAAAGGGAGACGGATAAAACAAGGAATCGTACAAAGAACACATGCAGATATTTAAGGTAAATAAAATACAAGACTGCATTAAAGCCATATTGGTAGAAGAAGCAGATCAAGCAATAATTTACAATTAGAAGAACAATGAAAATAAAAAGCTGATAATAGAAGAGATTTGGAAAGAACTAGGTAAACAAGAACTAAATAGACAAATTAAGAAAATGAAGGAAAATCAAAGAAATGCAAGTAAACCAGCAGCCCTAGAGAGAGAAATGTAAAGGATATAAAATCTCATCCACCTCCTGTAAAAATATATTAAAGAATGAAGAAAACGAGTTAAAAAGAAAATGTAACACGACAAACAAATGAATTACAAGAATTTAATTTAAGAAAGTATGAACAAACAAGTTAATGTGAAGAATAGGAAGGGAAGAAGGATGAAAGAGTTTAAAATTAAAAAATAAGAAGAAAATAGAAGAAAGTGAAAGTAAACAGAGCAATACGTAACTGAACTGAAGTACAATGA